>NJDC01003009.1:233294-248213 GCA_002245475.1 Calephelis virginiensis
CTCTGTGAAAAGTTATGTGTGTCCTTACGTACAAAAACTATACACGTCTAATATAAAACCTGCTCTGTGAAAAGTTATGTGTGTCCTTACGTACAAAAACTATACACGTCCAATATAAAACCTCCTCATTTTGTCGGTTGAAAATACTATTTCCTTGCCATGCATCTACATCAATCATTAATTTAAAAAAAAATATATGGATAATTAGTTAGATAATTAGATTAGATTAGATAATTAATTAGATGGTTTTAACTTGAATTCATTTAAACACATATCTATATAGCAAAAAGTTGTCTTCACTTTTTCGTTTGCTTTTGTATAACGTCCCGCTTTTACTTTTTATTGGTCTGAGGTGCTGATAATAATAAATCATGAACTTAACCTCAATACAAATTTCAAACATTGTTAAGCAAAAGGCTAGTAATACTACTGTGCTGGTTCTAGGAATGGTTTTCATGACGTTTTTCATAACTAATTCCATAAATATAAATACCAAAAAATTGTTACATTTAAAATATTTTGCTTTATAGGTACGAGTACATTGCAATTGCTTTGTTGCGAAATTAAAATCTATATTAAAAGTGTGTGTTTGTGTTTCCAAGCGTCGCGTATTTCTTAAAATCAGCAAATCCGTGAGCATGCCTTCCAATCTCATAAAATTGTTAACAAAATCGTTAAAACATGAAATAAGTAAGTAACATAAAAGTCGACCATGCGTGAAACCACTCAGCTCTTATGTTCTATTTGGATAAACTATGACTTTTGTATTTCATATATTAATTTTAAAATTTATTATAATCTGCTGCGGTAAGTTAATTTTTTAACCGACTACGACAAAACGAGGGGGTTACATGTTCGATTCTTATATTTTTGTGTATACCTATTAATAGACTTCTTCATCATTGCTGAACCGAATTTAAAAATTCTTCATTTATCTTCTTTTTTATATGAAACGCGTATTTCCGAAGTAAACCCATTGCCACCAAGTCTGGTCCTGATGAGGGGATCCCAGGAAAAGACTTAATTAGTGTACGTACATGATTTACATAATATTTTGAAATCGAAGTTGGTTTATGCAGTTTTACTGCCATAAAAATAATATAAAACACCAAACTGCAGTGGTTCCCAATCTGGGAGGGCCTATCTTGGTGCGTAGGTAAGCGTAAATAACCTGAAACCTACTTTTTATACGAATTACATCAAAACTTTTGCAGAATGAACAAATGGTGAACTAATTTTAATGATTTTCATTTTAATCGACTCCAAAAAGCGAAGAGGTTATCAAATCGACAGTATTTTTTATATATCTTGTTTGTTTAACGCAAAGATGATCCGATTAGTGGTTTTTTGAGTTATATATTTATTTTATGATATTGGAAGGCAAACAAGCAGACGGATTTCCTGATAGTAGTGCCTCTGTGGTCTAGCGGTCCGGGTGTTGGACTTGACTGCATGAGGTTCCGGGTTCGAATCCCGGGTCGGCCAACAAAAAGAAAATTGGATTTTTCCAATTTTCTAATAAAAAAAATGTTGGTCGGGATTGCAATTGTGCCTTTTTGGCGATAGGCTTGCCACCTATCACATTGTGGGACTTAGTATCTTCGGCTAGTCGTGGGTGCCTTGGTTGTACCTCTGCCTACCTCTTCGGGGATATGGGCGTGAAGAAGATACTTTTAAGAAATTCACGCGGCCTAGAGACACCCAAGGTGGTAATGATGCGTTACCAACCTGAGGCCGGGATGTTAGGCTTCGAGCAAAAGTAAGTTTACCGGAACTTACCCTCCAAACCGGAACACATCATGACGTTATGGCGGCAGGAATAGGTAAGGCGTTGGTACCAATCCGGGCGAGTCGCTGCGAAACTCTACCACCTAGTCAGATGTCACGGTGTTAGTGTCGGTAAGCATATGCTCGCCTATCTACTTAATAATGCAAAAATTGAATTGAACAAAAATTATGCACTATTGGGTATAACTTAAAAGTACTGGTCGGATGTTAAAAAATTATATAGTCCGAGGTGGTCCCTCGGTATCATTAACTACCTTTTGAAAAAAATACTATCAAATTGCGACATGGTCCTAAGTGAAATAGTTTCCTGAGCATAATTATTGCTTATAAATCGCTGTTTTTAGAATCTATACTTGCTATCGTCGGCACTTGGTGGAATTCCATTGTATATACACGTTTTTTTGGAGATAACACTTGTACTTATCCACTGTATACTTTATTTAACACTTTCTGTTATTTTCTAGCCAACCGGTTTCACTTTTTACAGTATCAACGTTCAATACCTATTTGGTTGACGTTTTGGTTAATAGGTATTGAACGTTAAATAAAAACGTCCTTTTTATCTTTAGTTTCAAAGCTTGATGATGCTGTAAAAAGTGAAACCGGTTGGCTAGAAAGTAGCAGAAAGTGTTAGATAAAGTATACAGTGGATAAGTACAAGTGTTCTCTCCAAAAAACGTATCGCTGTTTTTAGGTTGATCACGATGACATGATATTAAAATTGTAGACGGCTATTTACAATATTACTGCTTTTAAGACTGATCCCAAACTCGGGTCATAACCTATCACTTTAAAAATTTAAAACTGTACTTAACCTATTTATTGCAAAAACAGGTTTTTAAGAAATTAAAATAAGACAGCAGATAAAATTACTTTTAGGTTTTGTCCGCCACCTATCAATCATCTAATTAATTATATTTTAGCACAATCGGAAAATTACCATGACGCGTCAAAATTAAATTTAACTAGAAGAATATTGAAAGGAAGTGAAGCTGGTACTACGCGGCCGTACATGGTGTGTACTTTTCTACCTTTTCTACATTTTTTCTACCTTTAGGTACTTTTCTATCTTTAAACCTCTTGTATTAGATTATCGGTTACTCTACCCTCTAGACTGAAATATTTGCAAGCACTGATATCATGTAATTGTAAGTATGGAAATTAGTAGTACCAATCTAGATAAGTTTCACCTTTGGGGAATCAGAGTAGTGTGGACTCCAAGCTCCCATGATAAAATGTACTCCTCACATTCGGATATACGAGAGGATTATAATGATTATTTAAAATATATTTACCTAGTGTTGCCTCACATGTGCTCATTTACTTGTTTAAGGGCTTTAAAACCATCTCAGAACACTTGTGTGCCGGCGGTAGGTGGTTATTCGATCCCGACCCGACGTTGCCAACTTATCTTTTATATGTAACTAGTATAGTAATTATACTTTGTATACAAGTATTATTGAAGAGAAACGTGATATGCTTAAGTCAAATATGTTGGAATGGAATAGTCCACCTAGTCACAGCCACAGTATTAATAGTAAAGCAGTTGCTCTGTATTTCTATTTCTATAGGTTTCTACAAATTTTAAAGAAAGAAAAAAATTCGCCCCAAACCCAAGCCCAGGGCAAGTGCTAAAATAAAAATACGTTATGGCCATTATAATTATACTTAGAACTGTGTATCTATAGGACATAACTACCCGCGTTAACGGGTAAAAAAGGAAACGGGAACGGGAAGAAACGGGATTTGAATCCTCAGTAACTCAAATGGTTAGATTATTCGTCTACTTGAAACGAAAGGTTACAGGTTCAAATTCTATCTGGTGCGAATTTTTTTTCTTTCTTTAAAATTTGTAGAAACTTAACCCAATCACAGGGCAAGTGCTAAAATAAAAACACGTTGTAAGACCAGGTGTTTTCCTGTTTCAGGTGTATCTCCGTCCAGCATCCACAGCAGATAAACCAGTCTCAGATCCAAATTGGTTGTGCGGTGGGGCTATCATACATCCCTTTTATATACTCACATCTGCTGCTTGTATTGAAGATGTAGAACGATTTTATGTTATATCAGGGACCTATAGGTGAAATGTCATTCACATAATGTCCTTAAACCTTTGAAGTGTTTAAAAGTAATGTAATACCATCAAATAGTTGTGTCTGTTCAGAACGCCGGCTGAAGGATTCGGAATAAAACGCGTGCAAAATGTCCCACTGCTAATTATTTGAAATGACATGCAAAGATCTGAAGTAAGAGTTTCCCTGACCGGCCCCTGAATTTTAACTTCTGAACGTGAGAAACAATCGAGACGGTCGCTAGGATAATGGTGGTGATACAGAATACTTGTGTTTTAGAAAAAATATATTTTTAGGTGGCGTGCTCCTGGTAATGAGGATGAATGTATTAAAAATGGAGCCAGGAGGGCCATATGGAAATGTGTCCCAAAAGGTATGCAACGTCATAAAATTTAAAATTATAATCATCGCTAAACGGCCGATTTCAATAACTTATCCTCAGGTGGAGATAGGCCTACTAGAGTTTTATTGCTAAGACATTTTTCTTTACTAGGGTTACCAAATATTTTATTTTACCTCTACCTGGTTACTGATCTATAGCAGCCCTATCTCTTATCTTAGCACGATTATTGCAATTGGGCGAAAGTGGACTAGAAGTTTAACTAACTGCTTGTCACTTACATAATGATGCTTCTAACATCCAGAAGAAAGACGAACGACGAACGTCCAGAAGTAAGTTCAAATATGAAACTCTTCAGCTCTTTTCGTCCACAAAGGTGTTGTTATACACTTTCGACCAATTTCAATAATCTATCAGCAATAAGAGATAGGACTATTTTAGATCAGTTACCCGGCAACCGCTAATATTTTTATTACACCAATATAGTCGGTTTGCTATTTGTTGATGACGATGTAATGCTGGAACAAGTAATTGAGATTGCATATTTTGGTAGTGCAGGGAATACCTAATATGAAAGGAGCCCTGGATATGCTACTTTTATCTCTGTGTATTTCATTTGTGGAAGTTTTTTGAATACTACTCTGCGAAGAAAGTACCGAGAAAAGATCAACACCTAATACACTATTTCTTATTCATCAAAGTTTATTTTATCACATTCAAAGTCTCTATGCCCCTTCAGAAACGATAAACCTACGCCAACAAATAATCCAAACATCAAAACATTTTTAAACGCTGTTTTCGAAGTTGAGTCCAGTACCGCTTGACCTTTTGAAAGAAAACGCTCAACATGACTGATTTTGAACGAGTTTGGTACGTGATTTCTTCGGTTCCGGTTCAGTTAGAGGGCGCCACTCCGAAGTTTATTTTGTGTATTTTAGTTTTTGTGTGCAATAAAGTGTTAAATAAATAAATAAATAAATAAATAAGTTTGTAGCTTAGTTTGCATGTCAAATTGGTAAACTCATTTCTCGTCACCAGTGATAATGCGTTTCATGAATTTAGGATCGAATTTGACTCGTCCTAGGATGTCTTTAGCGACCCTCATGCGATTAAGTGTTTGGAGAAAATTTGGGACTTTCGGTGGCTATGCAACTCAAAAGCGGGGCAAAAGTTCATTTTTTGTTGTTGTTAGGTTGGCACAACTGTTTTTTCAATTCCAAAAACAAAAATTTGAAATTGTAACCAAATATAAATCACCCATTCCCGATACTTTTTTACTGAATGTATTCTTCAGCTTTTTACTTTTTCTATTTTTTAATTTTATAGCGGCCACGTCTGCCTTTATTTCAATTGTAAGTATATTTTTCAGACTACGTATTCGATGGTCAACAATATGATAATATTCGATGGATGGTAAATGACATAGCTGTCGTAAAAGTGGACGAAGAGTTCAACTTCCAGAAACGCATTCGTGGTTGTGATTTCGTCCCACAAATGATTGCTTTCAACAACAGGAGTGAACTGTTGGAGTCACCAGGAAATACAGGTTCCATCGCGGGATGGGGAACGACTGAGGCTTTTAGCGATGTAAGTTTGACAAAATTTACTTGACCACAAAGTAGAAGTTATGTTTTCCGAGTGTATGTTTGTTTATTTGAAAGATACTCAATAATCACTTGTTTTTTGAATCTGCATAAACGATTTATACAGTAAATGAGGGGGGTCTGATCCAATCCAAAGTCAAAATCCAAATATTAACATTTTCATAACTATCTACAACTTTTTTTTTCAAATAGGTACCAGGTAGTATGTAGTTTTGTTTTTTAACAAAGTCTTTGCTTGATGCCTTACTGAGTGTTAAAGTTTTGTTATGATACTATATTTTAAAAGACAACCTTATCATGTAAAAATTAAAACCACTGTTTAAAGTTAATATGCTTTAGAACTCCTATTGATTGTACCTATATCTAGTGGAAAATTAAAACAACTAATATTTTTGTAGACTGCAAATACGAACAAAAATTATGCTGACGGAACTTTTAGACAGTATGACGCCAATGAGGTGAGCAAGTAATGTCTACTAATATAAATTACTAGTTGTTCATATAATTTTATCATATCTTACTTTACTTAAATAATTATTTTCTTTTCACATATACTCTTTATAAAAATATTTATAATTTATATCACTTTAAAACGACACTATGATATTATACTATATACTATACTATACCTATTATAGTATAGCATATACTATATAATAATAATATTACACTAACCCCTCCCAAAGTCTAACGTCTATGTGCGGATCGACTATCAGATCCATGTGGGAGTACTTGTATAATATAAACTTACAAGCTAATATAGCTAAGGCAAACCAAATATTATGATGTTATTACAAGTAATAAGGAATCGCGATTAGGGTCGCTACCTAAAGGCATTCGCCAGTGCAGGTCTAGAACTGATGCTGGATGTGACATTTTGTGAGCCGTCAGTAGCTATTCGTTGAACAGACAGGCGAGAAGTGGAAATTAACCTGAAAAAATCACAGTTCGCCTGTCATTCATCCGTGTCGCTGGTGACGGTTTGCTGAGCAAGCCTGGTCCATCAAGCTGTGGCTCTTCGGAATCGACCACACCACGTCGACAACAATGAAGGTGTGATTGGAAAGTGCTTGGCCTAACACAGATTCATTCAATTCTTAAAACCAAATCTACTCACATCATTTAGTTCAGATCAGAGTGGTTAGAATTGTGTGAAGTATTAAGCGTGTGCAACAATTAGTTGTGATTTTATAACTTTTTATCAAATCAGTTGGACATACTTTCTGCAAATAAAGCAAATCAAATTGCGGACATCATTAAGTATCTCCATAATACCGCAGAATAGAAATGAGAGAGATAGCCGAAATTATAGGCATCTCTTATAAACGAATTGAAAATATCATACTCAACGAATTGAGTTTTCACAAAGTGTCTGCGAGTGGGTTCCGCGACTGCTTTCAGTTAAACAAAAAAAGAACGGGATCGACCATTTCACCCGACTGTTTGGAGTTTTTAAAGCGGACGCATATGATTTTCTGGCTCGTTTTGTTACAATGGACGAAACCTATGTTCATTACTTTACGCCAGAAACAACAATCAAAACAGTGGAAAAGACCTGGTTCAAAACCACTCAAAAAGGCTGTCTTAACCTTTTCGGGTGGTGTTGAACCAGTTCTTGAATTATGTCGGCAAATAATGTAATGACGTCAGTATTCTGGAACCCGAAGGGTGATTATGATTGAAGTTATGAAGTTATGAAGAACATAACAACTTTAAACGTAACAAAACTAAAGAAAAACAACTTTGTCGCAACCATAGCCTGAACTTGAAAATAAACAGATTTATTTATCTGTATTATTAAAACCGACTGACAACATATGAAAAATGAACAAATAGTAACAAAAAAAATTACAAAGTTTGCTATGTAAAAGTACAAGTGTTTAAAAATGTATAATTAAAAAAACAAATTTGCAAATCAATCAAAACTTATATATGCAACTGAAAAAAACCTCTCAAATGCTTAACAAGTATAGCTTTTGCATATAATATGTGTCCTGCGAAATAACATAATTATTACATAATATATCGCAATAACTTATCTTATAATTGCGTGTTGGTTGTGAAGAACCTGTCAACATGCTACCATTTGTAATACTTACGGCCAAGTTAAACACACTAATAATACACACTGTCCCCACCCTGAGAATCGGAACGAAAATCTTATAGATTTAGAGTTAGTTTTTGCACTATGAAGGAGAGACCAAATAGCATTACAAACTCTGAAAAAAAAAACAGTCAAAACAAAATGCTACCGTAATGGAGATTTATATAGAAAATCTTAAAGGTCAAGAAAATCAGGACCTATCATTCAATACATTATTGCAAAACCCTATCTGAAAGTAGGAAATAAACATAGGAGAAAGACGATGTCTTTCAGACCATCATTCAATAAGCAATGTTTTGGGATTTTACACAAAATAAATAACTTTTTACCAACACTAACAGATGGAAAGATTACACTAAGGCAACTAAGCGACACAACATACTCGGCAGCAAAAACGAAAAACCATACACATTGAGTGAAACATAAAAAAAGTATATCCACCCTGAAAAATAAGATTGAAAAGTAAAATAGCAGACCGCGGAAAAGATTTAGGTAGATTAACAGTAATAAATAGAATATTACAACTAATAGAATGAATAACTTTGACAGGAAATTATATGCAAAATACAATATTTTTAGCGAACAAGATCACGATTACACCAAAGAATTAAAACAAAAGCTACATCTGGTAGATTAAGGAGATATGATGGTACGAACAATAGGAAAATTAAAAACAAACAGTTTAAAGAAAATCATCACAAATTGTATAAAAAATCGTTCCTGTGGTTTAATAAGAAACCAGTATCTCTGTCGTTGGAGGCACCATATTTTCAATACAAGGTCAAGCAATAGTTACCAGACAACATGAACGGGATATTCACAAAATAGCAGGCGGATGGATAATGTTGACTATGTTCAGTAAAGGATGAAACATCATATAACAAGTGGATGTGAGAAATTGGCTGGTAACTACTACATGGAAAGACGTAACAACGTAGTACAGTACGTTTTCTGGGCCTTACTGGAAAATCATAATTTTGAGATAGTATAACTGTGGTGGAAGGAAATATTGACTCATTCACAAGTTAGAGAAAATGATGAAACTGAATGAGCAGACACATAAAGACACCAGGGACCAGACATCATTTACATTGATAAGACAAACTACAAAACATACCATATAGACATGAAAATACCATCAGATTATATTAAAGAGCTTAAGGAAATTTTAAAGTTGAGCAAATATCAACCGTTTAAGACAGATTTAAATAAATTGTGAAATACAAACACAACAATAGTCCTAATGATAATTGGGTCCACTGGAATGAAAGGACAGATTACATCGATATTGTGGCATGTTAAATTGACTTATTGACATGATTAAATTGTCGTATTGATAAGTGTAATGCAAAAACTAGCAGCCATTCATATCATATCCCTAGTAAGTAAAGTATTAGGAGATAATGTTTTTGTAGGAGGAAATCCTGAATCTTCTTATTCTTGAGGGTTTTAAGGTGGGTGACTCAATAAAAATACCGACTTTAGTCTAGAAGTGGAAAACCATAATACTAAGTATAATAGTAAAGTAGTCACAGTATCTATATTTATAGTATATTGTTATAAATATTGTTTATAATTATTTCATCATAAAAATATGGTAGTATAAATGTTATTGTCGGTTCAAATTATAGTCTGTTTATTATACTAGGGAAAAATGAATTCACCGGTGCTTTTAGAAACAGATGTGGTATTAATGTCGAAGAGGAAATGTAAGAAAAATTGGCCTGAACGCTACTACCATGTGATCGACCAGAGTATGATTTGTGGCAGGAACATCCTCGCCACAGACGCTATGAATGAAGACTGTAAGGTTTGTATTCGAATAAGATTATAATCCGTTATGGTCCCGGTCTCCTTTATAGAAAAGACTATCTGCTTTCCTGGTAGGCAGCTCGTACGAGGCGAGCGACGCTCATTACCAACCATTGGTGAAGAAGTGCCGTGCTGCTATTCATTCGGGTAGGGATCCACCGCATATATTTCTGCCACCATAATTATAGTGTCATGTTCCTGTCTGGAGGTTAGGGTAACCGGTAGACTTGCACAATCCTGATGTCCTAGGGCCGAGGTGTCAGACTTGAGAGCGACGTACCTACACCCTGCATTTAGATATACGGCAGGACGTCAGCTGAGTTAAAAAAAAACTAACAACGCATAGTAGTGTGCAACATCTGTCACACAACTTCTTAAAGTTATACACACAACTCCGATCTGCTACTTACCCACCCCTCTACACCTTTTTAACCAGATATACCTACAACAAATTACAAGTCTCTTATTTTATTTAAAAACAAAGTTTTATACTTGAAAGTAACTCAAAAAGTTGTTGGTATGTTTACGATAAAAAAAAACTATTTTTGTGACTGACTGACTCACTCCCTGACTGAGGTATCGTTCAAAAACCTGATTTAATTTAATAACCTAGAAACTTAATATTTGTTACTTATATATGTACAGCAAGGTAATAATACCTGAAAATTAGACACGTTTTGTAACTAGTATCAAAAAAATATTGCAATTAATATCTACATAACATAAAGTAGATGAGAATATAAAATTATTTGTATTTATATTTATAAACTAGCTGATCCGGCAGACGTTGTTCTGCTATTTTTTTAATGCGATTTTAGTAAAGAAGTGGGGGTGAGTCACCCCTATCACTTAGAGGTATGAAAAATAGATGTTGGCCGATTCTCAGACCTACTCGATATGCCCATAAAATTTCATAAGAATCGGTCAAGCCGTTTCGGAGGAGTACGGGAACGAACATTGTGACACGGGAATTTTATATACAAGAAGATATATATAATTTCTGGACAAAAAGTAATGACAAGCCATTAATAACATAAATGTGCAATAATTACCAAGTTCAACACTAAGAATAATTTTGTTCATTTATCGAAAAAATTTTGTGATCAATGTCGGTTCCAAATTCTGTGTAGTAAAATCATGGAATTCATGGAATGGAACCGTTTTTTTTATGGTCTTCTCCTCATATTGGGTATTATCTACCTCGGTTAAGTCATATGCAGTTGCTAGTTTGCAGACATAAGTGTACTTTAATTTTATTTCTGACGTGAAACATCGCCTAAGACCTTAAGGAGTGGTTTTCACCTGCGACCGCAACGCTCGCGGAACTGCGGTTTTATTTCAGAACTTACGTGACAGCTAATTTATGCGGTCACGCATCGCTCGCAAACTAGAAGGATTCCACCGGCGGGTAACCGCAGTCGCGGGAAGCGCAAAAACCGCGGGTGCTGCGGTTGTAAAACGCATCGGGAAATGTGGTCTTACGTTTTACATATAAATCTACATTCTACAGAACTTCCGGGCCTGCAACCGCCGCAGGCAGATACACAACCAGGGCATCACAATGTGATAGTTGGCAAGCCTATTCCCATCCAGGCACATATTCAACCCCGAGCAACATTTTTCTTATTAAAAAAATAATCTTCACGCTCATATCCCCGAAGAGTTAGGCAGAGGCACAACCTGGGCACCCACGACTAGCCGAAGACAATAAGTCCCATAATGTGGTAGGTGCCAAGCCTATCGCCAACCGGGCACCTATCCAATCCCGAGCAACATTTTTTTCTTACTAAAAAATTGGAAAAACTTAATTTTTCTATATGCTGCCCGACCCGGAAATAGAACCCGGGACCTCATGCAGTCAAGTCCAACACCTGGACCGCTAGACCATAGAGGCGAATATCGGAATATTTTTATATAATGTTCGCATATATAAACAAAACAGGAAAACGATATCCAGTGCAAGGAGCTAATCTATTCAGATGAAGACTCAGACGAAGAAGAAGAAGGCGAGATAAGACGAAGGTTCGTACTGAAGCCAGAAATATCAGAGGTACATTCTGCCTCTCATTTCTCTTCAGGCAGGAGATCGAAAAAATCTTCAGGAGGATTCTGTGAGGTATTTATCATTTTATTTGTAAGGGCATTTACAAAATGCTTCTTTAGTAAAGTGAAAATAAGCTACATTTTATTTTAATTAATAATAACATTATCGCTTACTACTTAAGAAACTAGCTAAATAATAATTTCTATATTTGTATCGACGTAAAGGATAAGGCCCGCGACATACATTCTGAATCCCGTTTCAAAATCTAAAAACAAAATTTTGCCCATATCAATGTCAAACAAATTCTGTACTTTCGGCATTATTTTTCGTCATTAGTATGCCACAACTCTGTTGTGTGATGAACTGTTATTCTCCGGTATCTAGTTAAAAGCTGGGTGCACCACGAGCATGATTTTTTTTGGTCCTAATGGTAAAAGTTGTTTCTAGAATGACCACGGCGGACCATTGGTGGTAGGTCACGGTGCCGGTGCGACCGTGATTGGTGTAATATCGGCCTGTATGACCACCAACATTACCAAAAAATGTTACGGACCTTTCCTTTATACCAGCGTGTGGACACACCAGAACTTAATCACCTGCGTCATCGAGGAAGCCAAACAGTGAGTTCTTACACATTTTTATATTGTTATCAAAAGAAAATTTATTCAGGTTCAATATTTTTTAATACACGCAAAAGTTTGGAGTTTACGTCATCCCAATTCTGTGACGAAAACTGAGGTATCTACATATCTATGCTTCTATTACTAGAAACTAGAAAAAGGAAATACAAGTACCTGAAATTAAGTAAAACATAATAGTATAAAGTACTTAATGTCATACACATTACATAGTGAGTAGTGTAAGTCCGAGTAGGTACTTAAGATATGTTGCTGAATGAATACGCAAGCGTTCCCAACATCTCGCCAGCCGTAGTGAAGCCGAACGTAGAGGTTTTTAGCGGAAGCATCAATTCCCACACTCGGGCCTGCCCACCGCGTAAATGCATTTTCCTCTACGAGAACAAAAAAGGTACTAATGACATATTTTCGTGAAAATGTCTGGTTGTTTGCATGAAATTTTAAAATAATGTTTAATCTTATTTTCAGGTTATTAAACGAAAATATACATAATCAAAAGATACAGCAGGCTTTATCGCTGTTAAAGTACCAATTATCTCTGGCTATCTCACAAGTTTCAAGTATCTGAAGGTTTCTTTCAAAATGTTATCGTTTTGTTACAGAAAAACGTGTAGACGGTTACTGCGATCAAATAAAGCAAGTCAAACCATACTCAGTTGGGACGAACATAACGTTGGGTAATACACATTATAATTCTGGTTACGAAATACGTTGTTTGTCGCCGGATACAGTCCAAGCAAATGAGAGCGAATGTGCCAATACGGTCTAAAACAAGCAAAGTAGATAAGATTTCGAGCTTTTGATTTAATATCCAATAGAAATGAATTGTATTAAAAAATTAAAACTTGACAAACAAGCAAACTGATCTCCTGACTGTTAAATATAACCATTGCTTGTAGTCAAAGCTGGTAATGATTTATCGAAAATCGGAAGCTAGGCTCTTAATAACAGAACCGAAAGAACTTGACAGTAATAATAATAAACTACTGCGTTGACATATTCGAATATCATGAACGACCGTTTCTACGTAAAACTGTCAAAAGACTCGCAAAATAGACGAAATACGTCAACAAAACCGTCACATTTACGAGTTTAGCGTTTTTGCCAAAACAATAGCAATAAAATTTGCGATAGTGACTACGAGAGGCACTGTTCAAAACTCTATACAAATTTGAGTTAAAAACGTAAACTAGATGGAAAGAGAAAACAACTTGTGGCCAATACACGCAGGGCTCAGGAATATGTTAAATATGGAGGTACCCTTACGCTAGACGCCATAAGTTTTTTCTTTAAAAAACTGATTATTTTAGTTTTCTACGATAAATACTTTTCATTTTTCAGGCCAAAGTCAAGAAAAAGAAATTCAGATGATCACAAAAGTAAAGCTAAAGCGATCGATCCAGAGAAATTTGTTTTTGAAAATAATGGCAACACGTAAATTACGGCGAAAACTAGTTTGGGAGCTACTTCACCATCAACAACTTAAAAAAATATTTGCTTTTTTTCTTTATATACAACACTGGATTTTAATAAATGTAATAAACTTCAAGACCAACGAAATAATAAACATAAAAATAAAATTGTCAATCGAACATTGTATTCATGAGTAGTTTTCACAAAATTCCAAGGTGTAAATTCACAACCAATCAAGGTGTAAATTTCTCATCCATAGAAATTAATAAAACCCAAACACAAGATAACTGCTGTAAACCGTTAAGGAGTTCCCTTGAATGTCCTTCGTCTTCATAATCAGACCCCTAATGACGTTCTCAACCCATTTAGTAGATTTTCTCATCAATACAAATTATTCAAATCCAAACACAAGGTAACTGCGATAAACCGTTGAGGAGTTCCCACGACTGTCTTTTGCCTCTATCATCAGATCGACTCCAGACTTTCTTGAAATTGTAGGGCTTTAAAATACTTATTCTATATACTATTATAATTTTTGAAATTTCCCCTCAATTTCTCCAGGATGCCATCATCAGATCCTGGTTTCCTTATCATGGTACCACCCTTGAAGTATCTCCTTTCCAACAATAAAAAAAATATCAAAATCGGTTCATACATGACGAAGTTATCTGCGAACACACAATAAAAATATATAGTCTAATTGAGAAACCTCCTCCCTTTTTTGAAGTCGGTTAAAATACCCATTACGGACGGGTAAAACGGGATATTAAAAAGTCAAGTCCAACACCAGACCGCTAGACCACATTACTGTGTAAAGTGAAAATTTCTGTACTGTTAAAAGTTTTTGACTACCTGGTAAAATTTAGTTGCCATTAATCAGATTTATACCACCCAATCAGTTGCAGTAACTACCTGAAGGCAGGGAGGTCTTTCCTACTCTCAAGAAATTCAAAAATTGGCTAAGGGTGTCGATGCAGAACCATAAAGGTATTCGACAAGTTGGAAATTACAAACAACATTACAAATATCGTCTACAAATTCACAGCTTTTAATTTTTCGATATTTTTGAGTTTTCATTTCTTTCCGTAGTCGGGATCCGCTATC
>NJDC01003009.1:253434-278557 GCA_002245475.1 Calephelis virginiensis
GTGACTACTGACGTCAAGTGTTTTGGGTGGTGATGTGATGTTCCGTGTAGGTATCTGTCAGTATGCGTTGACTTTCTATACACCGTGTGACTAAGAGTACCATCATTGCTTTAATTGACACATCAAGAAATGATAACTTCTTGTCATGCTCCAGTTCAAAAGTAAACTTTATCTTCGGATGAATGGAGTTCAAATGAGCTACATACGACTCAACCTGCTTATTCCCGTCTCTGACTATCGCATACACATCATCGACATATCTTTTCCAAACCTTAATGCACGTAGGCCCAGTCGCTATGGCCATCTTCTCAAAATGCTCCATCCATCCTAAAATCCTATATATATGTATGTATGTGTACCTGTGGAACGTTCAAAAGGTTAATATTAATTTATGAGGAAGAACTTAGCTGGACAGAGCACCCAACGGGTAAGTTCGGTGCTCGCCACATATCTTGTTCCATCTGGTACAGTACGAAAGCAAAGCAGCTGTTTCAAATCTCTTGGGATTTATTCGAGAGTGGTGTCAAGGCAAGTGTGTATAAAAAAGATAATAAAGGTGGAGAAGGCCAGGCAGGTCAACAAGGATCGTGACATTTGGAACTCGATATTTCCTACCTAGCGCGTAGGGGACTTGGCGTGAAAATATGTATACAGGCTTATTGGAAATGTGTCCCGATCCCGTTAAGGGGGTGTAGATGAGGTCACTAGCTAACTAATTACCCATGAGTATGCGGAGAAAAAGTGAACCAATCACGAGTTATAATTTTTTTTCCTTTTTTTTAAAAAAATAGGGTAATACAACTTTCAAAACAAGATTTAAAAAAAACTACGGCGTATTTAAGTATAAATATTTATTATCCAGTTACAGCTTACTCTAGTATATTATAAAACACAATAAAATTAATAAAAACATTCATAGTTTTGAAATAAGAGATAGAAAACTCTACATTTTTTTATGATTTTTACAATGTTGTTTGGAATAAAGTGTATTTTTTTTTCAAAAAATCACCAATGTACTTGGACGGCAGAACATTTTAAAAACATCTACACGTTATTAGCTATCCAACAAGATACAACATTTACACAAAAAGTTACATAATAATTTTAATAAAGATTAATAAACATAAACAGGAAATGAACCTTGAATTTGAAATGTTCATTTTAATCATTGCAAACATTTTATAGCTGTAAATCAATTAGAACACTAGATCTAGCGTTGCCTTAAATTGATTTACAGCTCATCTAGTGACCTCATCTACACCCCCTTAACGGGATTGGGACACATTTCCAATAAGCCAGTATATTTTGCAATTCGAAAATTAATGTTTCTGCGTCTATAGCCTTACTTTCAACTTTTTTTTATGATACTGGAAGGCAAACAAGCAGTCGGATTTCCTGATGGTAAGAAATTCACGCTGCCTAGAAACACACACCAAAGGCAGTAATGGTGCATTGCTAAACTGTGGCCGGGATGTTAGACCTCGAGCAAAGGAAGTTTACCGGCTACCTTATCCTCTGTACCGGAACACGTCATGAAGTTATGGCAGTAAAGCGATGGTAGCAACCTGAGCAAGACGCTGCGTCACTCTACCACCTAGTCAGGTGTTACGGTGTTACTGACGGTAAGCCTATACTAGCCTTTTACTAGCTACCTGGCATGAAGGGAGATGGTCTATTCTGCAAAGAAGCCCGGACCAGCATGGAAACCAATGGAGAAATAAATAAATGGCACTTATAACTCATATGGGTGACAAATGTAAATCAATATACCTACATGAATTAAGTCCAAACGCAAGGTAGCTACTGTAAACAGTTGAGGAGTTTCCTTAACCGTCCATTATCTTCATCATCAGACCCCTAATGACAGTCACAACCCATCTAGGTGTAAATTTCTAATCAATAGAAATAAGTCAAACACAAGGTAATTGCTGTAAACCGTTGAGGAGTTCCCTTGACTGTCCTCCTTCATCATTAGACCCCTAATGACAGTCACAATCAATCAAGGTGTAATTTTTTTTACTACCTAGTAAAATATAGTTGCCATTAATCAGACTTATACCACCCAATCAGTTGCAGTACCTACCTGAAGGCAGGGAGGTCTTTCCTACTCTCAAGAAATTCAAAAATTGGCTAAGGTTGTCGATGCAGAACCATAAAGGTATTCGACAAGTTGGAAACTACAAACAACATTACAAATATCGTCTACAATTAAGTGCTTCAACCGTTTCTAAGCAAATAAAAAATTCAAAATTTATTAACAAATTAAGTAAAAAAAACATTTCGGTTACCTATTATACGTTAGCGGAGCGCCGTGAGATATAAAAACATCAAATTCTAGCCATTGAAGATCTATCAAGAAATCTTAAGCCGATTTGCAATGTATTCGAAATTCGCAGCTTTTAATTTTTCGAAATTTTTGAGTTTTCATTTCTTTCCGTAGTCGGTACCCGCTATCTTAAAACATTTATAAGCACATGGTGTGTATAAGTGACATGCGTTTCTTACCATCAGGAAATCTGGCTACTGATTTGCCATCTGATGTAAAAACGTAGCGACTATTTCAAATTAGTACAGTTTGTTATATCATGAAACAGCGGACAAGTATACGGCTCTCCTGATGATAAAAAATAACCGTAGTCTATAGACACTATTATCATAGACGTGTGACACTGTTCTGTCGCCGGATCGTTAGGCCTAATGAGCAAGTTTACTGACTACCTTAGTCTCCAGATTGGAGCACGACAGTGTCACTATGTCGGCAAGAATACCCAAGGCAGTTTGTTCCTTACTCGGGCAAGTTGTGGAATATGTGTATTAAAAAGATGTTACAAAATTATTTACGCATTCCAACATGTTTTACAACATTGTGGTGTGCACATGTTTTTAAAAAATATTTATTCAATTACATATCATACTTTAATATACAAATATTTTTTAAGCTATTGCATTGAAGAAATTCCGTAACTATATACGTAACATCGATAAATAGCAGAACTTTAAGTGACTTTTTGATGACGCTTGTCTCTTTAGTTCAGCAACTCGCCTCTAGGTGGCATTGGTTGTATCGGCGTTACTGCGCATGCGTAATCCCCTTCTTCGCCCCGCAATCTGGTGACTCATGCCTTCTTATGCAATAGCTTTTCCGCGGCAGTCTCCGAGTGCCACACGTCTTTTTACTTATCAATATTATTTTAATGATAAAAGCTAAATTTTTAATCACAAACTATTTTAAACTGTAAATAAATTCGACCCCTCTCCCATAAGCTACCTAATGTAACTACCAAAAAAATGCAATCGAGTTCTTGCCTCTGGGACGACTACATCAGATTAGAAATTGAAATATTTCTGCCATGTTACAGTCGGTCGAAAAAAAAGATAAATCTGTATCTTCACGCCCATATTACCGAAACCTTGGGCAGAGGCACAACTAGGACACTCACGAGTAGCCGAAAACACTAAGTTCCACAATGTGATAGTTGGCAAGCCTATCGCCAACCGGGCACGTATCCATTTCCGGGAAACATATTTTTTATTAGAAAACGGACATTTTTAGTTATTTTTCTGGTTTTTTTTTGTTGCCCAACCCAGGGATCGAACCCAGGACCTCAAGAAGTCAAGTCCGATGTCAGACCGCTCGGCCACGTAAACGAAATTCTTCTCTTTCTTCTTTGTAACAATAGGCGGTTTGAATACTGTTATAACTTCGGAAGTAAATTTAAGTAAGTACATGAAACATCATCTAGGGTTACCATTATCATTTGATGCTGGCTGTTATCCACAGCTTCACTTGAAACTTACAAACATGCATTATGCATTACATTACAAACAAGATTTCAAATGAGATACGTCAAACGCGCAAACATTTAGTAACCAAGTGGTAGTGTTTCGCAGCGACTCTCCCAGATTGGTACCACCGCCTTACCTATTCCTGCCGCCATAACATCATGACGTATTCCGGTTTGGAGGGTAAGATAGCGGGCAAACTTACGTTTGCTCGACGCCTAACATCTCGGCCTCAGGTTGGCAACGCACCATTACCACCTTTGGTGTATCTAGGCGGCGTGAATTTCTTACCATAAGGAAATCCGTCTCCTTGTTTGCCTTCCAATATCATAAAAAAACACAATATCTAACTAGTTTGTGATTCATAGTTACTAGCAGCCCGTCAAAATTGGTCTCAGTTTCGCTCGGGTGAGGAAACTTCTACATTCCTCTTCCTCTTGAATTAAGTGCATCTATTAGTAAAAACCTTATCAAAATCCGATGCACAGTTAAAAATATTTAAGCATACATAGGCACAAACAGCGGAAAGCGACTAAGTTTTGTACTAGGTAGATATGTAGTGATTTTTTTGTAACTAGTATTTTTTAAACTTCTTACCTCGAAAAAGGAGAATAAAAATCCTTTCTAATATAAAGACCCGGCAAACATTGTATCGCTGGCCATTACTACCTACAAACAGTTTGTGTGGATTAAAGTATTGTTTTTCCAATTTTCGCTGCAATGTTCCCAGTTTTTCTTTTAGAAGAACTTCTCTTCTAACAGCAATCAACAAACCAAAAAAAGTATTATCAAAGTCGGTCCATACGTTTAGGCATGCGGTGACTACGCGAAATCCAGAGGATTCATTTTTACATATTTTTATACTTACATATATAGATAGATAGATTTTGCATAAAAAACATGTATGTTTATTAATGTAATCACGTAAGAATTTTTTTTCATTCTTCATGGCACCATTTTTCATGGAGCGTAGTTATGTAGACATGTATATGTTTCACTTCAAAAAATCTTTATTATACAGCGCGCAATATACCGGACGACAAAACAAAAGTCACGAAGAACGCAGTATGAAATCGGCGATATCTTACATGGGATCTTTTTTTTCGGGGAGCGTAAATTAGAAATTAAAAAATACGATTACGTTGTTAAAGAAGTTTCACTTAAAAAAGATGTAAATTAAAAACTTTAGGAATTTACTACATTTTTCCTAAATACCTATTGGTACCTTTTTTATGATATGGAAGACAAACAAGCAGACAAATTTCCTGATGGCAAGAAATTCACGCCGCCTAGAGACACCAAAGGTGGTAATGGTGCGTTGCCGACCTGAGGCCGGGATGTTAGGCCTCGAGGAAAAGTAAGTTTACCGGCTATCTTACCCTCAAAACCGGAACACGTCATGACGTCATGGCGGCAGGAATAGGTAAGGCGGTGGTACCAATCCGGTTGAGTGGCTGCGAAACTCTAGTCCTACCTACCTAGTCAGATGTCACGGTGTTAGAGACGTTAAGGCTATGCTCGCCTTTTACGAGCTGCCTGGCAGGTGATCTAAATCTGCAAAAGAACCCGGACCAACACGAGGTACCTGATGTACCGTCATCCCTATTTGAGGGAGGATAATGTACCCCCTATAACAGAAATAAAGGGAAATGTTTACTCCGTGTTATGCTAAATGCTTTTTTGCCAAGCGCCCCGTAAACGTGACGAAGATGAGGCGGAGTTTTGCAGACTCTCTCGGATTGACACCACCGCGCCCTAGGTGTTCCTGCCGCCATAGCGTCAGTGGTCGCCAATGTCAAGTCCCAATCTGGTGGGTAGTAAGCTTATTTACGCAAGAATCTCTAATCTAACTTGTAAAAATAATATTTAGTATTAATAGCTACTACCGTCGCGTTTTAATAATGTCCATAACGTCTTTAACTTTAGTCCATGTATATTAATAAGTATATAGTGTGTAAGAAGCCAAAAAGTATATTAATCAGTGCGGAAATTAGGTTAACTTGATGGTTTGCTTCTATATACATATAATAAGATATGAAATAATTATGATTTATCCTGATATTCGATTTAACAAGCCATTATAAGACCGATAACATTCCTCATAATAATTCAATCACCGAGTCACATGCCGTGAAATTAAACAAAATTCCTTTAACTTTAACAACACTACAAAAATGTGGTCGACCTTTTGTGGATTAGGGTTTTTGCTTTGTTTAAATGGTAAATATCGATACATGATTAATACTTATTTCACTCAGCCTTAATGGTTGGTCGGTAAACAATGTTGATATTATTAATTATAATAAATCATTGATCTAATTACACAAACTGATCTATTTTATTAACTACGGCTTCGCACGGTTATGAAATTAACATATAAACCTTCATCTTCAATCACTTTATCTATTAAAAAAACCGTATTAAAATCCATTGCGAAGATGGGGCAAGCGACTTTGTTTTATACTATGTAGTGACTAGTCGATCCAGTTGACAGTTACGAAAAGTTTTTATGAATTATTTAGTTGAGTTATTTAGTTTATTACAGTTATTATGCATTGTTTTTCTTATTTACCCTGAAATTGTCCATCCGGTCAGGCGTGATGCCAGGACCACGAGAAATGGGGATTAATTTTTATATATGTAGATATATTATTTGCGCTACGGATATTCCTCAACGGCCTTAATACGTACAAATATGAAAATAGATACCGGAATAAATTTAACTAGTGGTCGCCCATTGGTCGAAATTCGACCATAATAAATTTCAATATCTTGTTGATAAGAACGCCATCTTCGTTTCTCAAGACCAACTACTTTGTTTCCAAACTTTATTGTGCGCCATCTCTAATCTTTTATTGTTTTCATCAATACATTTGTTTGTGTGTGTCAAATACATGGTAGTGTGAGTAATGTTTTATTTATTGATTTAATGTGCTTTATAAGAATTACTGTCGAAAAATATTAGCATTCTGCACTTTTTATGCTCCTGCGTCCGCGAAATTTTCGTAAAAAGGGGTCCAAAGTCTTGGCATCATGTATTAATATATAGATAACCACCCAAACCCAAACATACAGAAATCAATCCTCACAAAAATCCTACCTTAGCCTCGCGGTATGTGGGTGACGTAAAGCGTTTACAGTAAACCTTTCAATTAACGAAGTGGACTTTAACTTTTTTATAAAATTTCAGTGCGCACAAGTAGACACGATATAAAAGTTGAAATGAAATGAAATGAAGATTATTTATTTGCGGAATATGTGTGTTAAAAAGTTGTTATAAAGATATTTAAGAATACAACATATTCTGCCACATTGTGGTGTGCAAATATGTATATATATATTATTTATTTACGCTTGTCAGCATGAAAATCTTTAACACTATAATATGTCTTCTCTAATAATACTTGCACTATATTTGATATTACCCCATCCAAAAGCAGATGTTGCTCGTAAAAGCAAAACCTAGTTATACCATTATTAAGAGCTACAAATACTGCAGATAGAACACAAGTTACCGCTAATCCTACACCGCGATATTACAATTTATTATTCCGCTAGCATATACCTGGGAGGGCTTTTCCATTTGAAAATCTCTCCACTATCAACTCTACAAACGACATGGCATCGTCACCACCCAGTTGGCCCATACGCTGATCGTTGATTTATCTTCAAGTGACAAAATAAGATTGATTAAATTACTGCGGTAGTTACTACAATTAGTCTTATGTCTTATATGTATGTTACCTTTATTTTTTTTAGTTTTAGAAGTTGCTACATTAGAAACAACTACCAAAATTCCAGAAAATTTAAAAAGCATTATAAATGACTCGAGAAGAATTATTAATGGCCATGAAACTCGGGAAGGACGTCCATACATGGTAATTTATTTCAGAATCGTTTTAAGATGTTTTCGGAGTAGGTAGGTAGGATTCCTTGCTTATTTCTTAAAACTTATCAAGAACAATATACAAGAATATATAATAATAAATAAATAAATATCCTTGGACAAGTCACACAAATTGAATCTAACCCCAAAGTAAGCAAGTTATATTCTTGTGTTATGGGTGTTAGTCAACGATTGTTATACATAGAAATACTTAAATTGATACCAGAATAAATTTAATAAGCACCCAGACTCAAAAATGCAGACATCTAAATGTTCTTCACACAAATGCCTGCCCCCGTCGGGAATCGAACCCGAGCCTCGCGGTTGGGCGATGTAGTTAGGCGTGTACGCTAGCCACTCGACCAAGGAGGCGGTATAGGACGCGTATGATTTTTGCTTCTATTTGTGGATTCAATTGTTAATGTATTTTGTTCTCATTCATGTAGTGGTTGACTCTAGTCAAAAATAGCATCATTATTTTGATGGGCAATATTTGGTAGACCGTAAATTTATAAAAAAAATATAAGTACAATTTACGATCAATTTTTTTTTATATTATATACAATTTATAAAACCGTTTAATTAAAAAAAATCGATCTGAAAATATAAAAACTAAGTATGAGAATGACATTCAGGATCTTTAAACTGAAATAGCGAATTTAAAAAAAAGCCTTACCTACATATGTGACAGGTAAATATGAGTTAACAAGGAAAGAGATCCAGGGTCACATTAAAGCAATGGAAGAGCTAAATAATCTGTCAAAGTATAATCAAGAGCGATTTGATTCTTTGACACAAAACTATATAATATACAATTGTAATCATGTCCAAGCAATATCTAACCATAGTAGTGCATTCCAACCTGAACATCTGTTAAGTTATAGTTTTAAATCTCAAAATGTACCAGAAAATAATGTAGTATTAATTAGTGATGAATCAGGAAAATCTATGGGTTCAATATTATCTAAAAGCTTAGGGAAGAATGTTTTAAATTATTGTATGCCAGGTTGTAATTATAGAGATATTTTAAAAAAAGCTCTATCTATAAAGTTTGAATGTAACACAACTTTGATAATATTTTGCGGTAAAAGAGATGACACAGATAGAAAATGTTTAATAAAAATGTATGATTCTTTAGCACAGTTAGATGTTGAAAAAATAATTACCATAACTCTTCCATATATAAATGGATCGAATACAGCAGAAAACAAATATAGATTTATACTGAATAGTTGCCTCCACACAATTTCTACAAACAATAGTAATAAATTTAATTATTTAGATATTAATATTTTTAAGTACAAAACAATATTGGAGATAGAATTATTTTATCGAATTATTTAAGAAGAAAAATAACTAAATCTTTATTGTACTACATTAATTATCTATACTATTGTCGAGAATTAGCATTTCTGTTAAGGTGAAATCTTGTTTAAAAGACTAAATGCTAAGCAAGCAGTTTAATGTGATATTTTGATTATTCTACATTTTTAAATATTAACTTTGACATTTAATTTAATTTTCAATTTTATTTTTGGACATGTAATATTATTATTTTTTAATTCATTTGACGTTTTGATGTTTTTTTTTTCAAGATTTACTGTACTTAGGTTTTAAGTTTTTGCGTTAATTGTTTGACATTTTCTTAAAATAGATTTAATAATTTCGAAATGTAAGTGTTTACTTACATACCTACTTACTATAACGTGTGGATAAGATGTGTGATGTGGATATGAATTTTTAAGATTATGACATTTTATGTTTATTTTTTTATCTTCTATTTCCATTGCCCTTTTTAATCTAGCAATGTACAACATGAGCTTTCTTACTTACCAAAGAGCCCTGTCCTTACTATGCCAGCTTCAGATTAACAAAGAATTAACATCTCGGTTCACCGGAATCATCAACAAGCTACATGTACTTCTAATCAAGAAATCGCTCTGCTTATTTGCCTTCCTATACCATAAAATCAATTTTTTTCTGTTTTGAAAGATCTAAGAAAAAATGTCTTCCGTAGGTCTACTTGAAAATGTCAAGCAACAACAAAAAGCAGATCCACTTCCGCAAATGGCTCTGTGGTGGGGTGATCATCCACGAAGAGTACATATTGACATCGGCGGCTTGTATTGAAGATGCTGAACATTTTTATGTCGTCTCTGGCACGTACCGGTAAATGGAGATGCATTTTACCCCGTTTCCACGGGAGTTATATTTTTGCACATATTTTTGAGTAACAATACCTACGATATAAAAATACATACCTAATTACGAGTATATAGCAAACAGCTAGATTTATACGAATTATTCTCCTCACAATTAGTATTAATATTTACAGTATCGTAGATTTTTAATTGTTAAAATTTTAATTTCACCGAAATCTTTAAAAGTTTTAAGTATACCTTAGTTGTCAGCGAACTTTGGTGTACGGGTTGGACGATAAGAGAGGGTGATCACGAACAAGTGTGATCTGATAATTGGTCAGATGTTTAATCAGTGGTCGTTAGGATTATTACAGAAATAAATATTTTTATATTCATCTGATTCCGAATAGGCATAATGTGTAGTAATAACCATAAATACCTTGAACATTGACAAAACTTCCACTTCTATCCTGTATTTATATGCAATAATTTTTTGGGCCTTTTTGGAATTTTTGTAAATAAAACTTTTCAATCAGTGAAAGGGTTTATTTATAAAGATTCCGAAAGTGTTTTGCGATGTCGGGGATTTTGTGTTTTAATATGCGTTTGTTATAGATACAGCGACGAGGATGACCGCTACAATAATCCATGCATCAAGAATGGCGCGAAAAAAGCTGTTTGGAAATGCGTACCAAAAAGTAAGAATTTTTTAGATAGATATATGATAATGAGCAGGCAGTTTTATATCTTACAAATTTCTTAGGTCAAAGCCGGGTAGGAGTTTTTTTCTTAGAAAAAAAACTTTGTTTAAAACAGACAGTTGAAGTCTGTAAACGCCCACGGCATCAAGCGCCATGTAATGAGAACATGGAATATAGTCAGAAACAGTTTGTTACTTCACCACGTTTCTCTGTGTCTCGTCTACCTCTAGATTATTTGAAAAAGTAGGGTTGCTGACAAATCCTGACGCTGGACGTTGGATTTTATTGAATTGGAGCATTATATTCAAAATAGTAAACTTCATTTATATTCAGCAAATACTAATATACTTTTAAGATTCTAAAAAGGTACATGCGCATTTTTCCGGAGGAAAGCAGATCTACTCTGAACAGTGATTTGTTTGAGGCGATCATCTGTGAAATAGGTCATTACTAGCAAGAGACGATGGTAAAGAAGTTGTTAAGCAACTGGCCTTGCTTTACCTATTTCTAACTCCATAATGATGGTGTCAGGTTCCAGCCGTTAGTATTTTTACAATAAGATACAATTTATTTACAAACACTTGTACTTTCCACAATTTATTTTTGTTTTTTATTTTTATAGGTTAGCCAACCGGTTTCGGTTAGCCCTGATGATGCTTGTATAGCGAAACCGGTTGGGTAACCTATCAAAATAAAAATATATTATGGAAAGTACAAGGGTTTGTAAATAAATTGTATCAAGAATGGAATTCAACCAAGCACCGACGATAAGAAGCATAGAAACTATTTACAATAAGACTAATGCAAAGAGTTAAGTAAAAAAAGGACTAATGTTTCTACAGAAGGACAGCAAAGACCTAGAATATCTGAGGAGCTTATAGTGTCCGGTTGTCTCCTATTATCAGAAGAATCGAAAGCATGTTTGTTGTCTTATCAGCTATCACATAAAAAAGTATTACTTTTTGTTAGGCTAACCGTCGTCGAGTTATCAATTTTTAATAATACAATTGTTAAACGCAGATTACTGTTTCGATGGCCACGAAAACGATAATATTCGGTGGATGAACAATGACATAGCTGTAGTGAAGGTAGAAGATGGTTTCGACTTCACGAGACGCATCCGAGGCTGCGAGTTTATACCCAAGCCCATCATGTACAACAACTACAGCCGGACATACGAGAACCCTGGCACAGAAGCCACAGTAGCCGGGTGGGGCACCACTGCTAAGTACAACGATGTAAATATTCAGCTGAAATAATATTGTCAGCCGCGGTTTACGGACGGGTCTTATAGCCGCGACTGATAAATGCGTGCATTACGTCGCTGACGCTTTTGGCTCACATAAACATCCAGCGCGAACGTCTAAATGCTCAAGGTCACGTCCGCGATTTACGTCCGTACTGTGCGATTCCGAAGACATTATTTACCCCGTATAACACCTTTGTGGAATCAGTTACCGAGGACAGTATTGCCAAACGATTATGACTTTGGAACCTTCAAGAGAAGAGCGTTAAAGGTCGGCAACGCATCTGTGATACTCCTGGTGTTGCGGATGTCCGTAGGCGGAGGTGATCACTTTCCATCAGGTGACCCACTTGCTCGTTTGCCTCCTCTTCTATTAAAAAAGGTTTAAGGTGGAAACAAACTTATCCCACATATCCTACTTATGCATTACGACGTGGGAGAGTAGGCGTGCACACTGGTACCACGTATGCAACGTAAAATTGACATCAGACGTTATTGAGACTTCATTGTACAATGTTTTCTGATTCGAAAAATGAGTTTGAGGACGGTTTGTTGCCTTTGTTATTTTCATATGAATATGACCGTGTTACAAACATAAAATAAAAAAAGAAGAAAAGACATTGGGTACACAAAATAAATTATCCTCCCATTCTATTGTTAGTAACATTCCTTCTTCAATGACGTTCCATCTGTATCTGACGCGTCGCGCGTTCGAACGATCTAGAAACACACTTGCATGACGCGTGGGACGGCGCATGATCCCCTTCCACCTTTCCCACGTCGATCTGGATCGACAGATCTACGTACGCGTGGGACGCGTACGAGATCGTCGCGTAAGATAAGTGTGTTTCTAAGCCACACGTTTTCATATAAATTCAAGGGAGTCAAACGAAATCAGACGTAATCATGCATCGTATACGTTGCATACGCTGGCTCAGTTTGTTTCTACCTTCAGTATACATACTGTATACTATTGCATTCAGTATACTGTCATTCCGATAGTAGGTATATAAAGTCAGTCCGTATAATCTAACCGATAGTATTTTGCCAGCTTTATCTCCCCTAAAGAGCCGTTCGTACAACTACATTCAACAGTCAGCCATAAATATAAAATCACTAGCACGTGAAGCATTGTTGAAGTTGAGAAAAGTTTTAATCTTAATTTTAAAACTTCGATTAATTTTAATGCTGACTTTGTACGGTAACAGTACGGTAGATTAGACCTTACGGCATAATATGAATCACCAATGTTTCCCACGAGAATCAATAGAAAGGGGCGTTACTTTACTCGTATTTACATCCAAATTTAAAAATTACATACACATATACAATAACGTTATTTGGATCCAAATTGATAATTGGTCTGACAACTAAAAATTGGACGCTTAAAAAGAAAATAAAAATTTTGAAGTTATACTTCTTTTTTATGAAAATGGTTATGAATGTGAAGGAAGCAAGACAGGTTTGTCAGGATCGTGAGGTCTGGCACTCGATACTCCGCTCGATACTCGCCTACCCCGTAAGGGACTTGGCGTGAAGATATGTATGTATGTATGTATGTATGTATGTATGTATGTGCTTCTTTTGGCGCGATTAGGAAAAATGATGAGAGTGAATTTTTACGATGCGCGCGCACACCGACAGATAAATGTGACAGTCTGAAGTCAGTTGCTACCGACAAAAAAAGCAACACCCTGAAGTTAGTTGCGAACCTTTTTATATGGTATTCTTGGATTGTTACATCAAAGAAGTATAACTTCTTACGTGCGTACATGAGTACACACACTCGTTTTTTCTACCTGCGCATAATTTTTCGGCAGGTTAACGCTGAGAACAACGTCGTGTCAGTGTTAGTTACTACACTACAAGTTTTGAGTCAAGTGTATGTCTGTAATGTTTTTATAGGCTACTAGCGGCCCGCCCCAGCTTTGCACGGTTATGAAATATACATGTGTATGTTTATACACCTCCTTTCTCTTCAAGCACTTTATGTTTTAAAAAACCCGCATCAAAATCCGTTACGTTGTTTTAAAGATTTAAGCATACAAAGGGACATAAGGACATAGGACAGAGGAAGTGACTTTGTTTTATACTATGTTGTGATTGTCATGTTTTGTATGCTTTTGTCATGTTTTTGTTGTGTTAATTATCTTTCTTTTATTTTTATCGAGTGGGTGAATAGAAGAGCGACCGAAAACCAACGTGATCTATTAGAAGCACCAGTAGAAATCATCGCAAAGAATCGATGCAAGCGACGTTGGGGCAGCCGATATCACAACATTATCGAAAATTATATGATCTGCACCAAAGACATTGGACAAACCATGTCAGAGATATGTAACGTATGTAAACCATCTTTATTACTCAATTTGAAAATCCGATTTCCTTTTATTTCAATGTAACCAGGTAGAAGCTCAACTTGAAGAAGCGATGCTGGTGCAACTACTACCACATTATCAAAAACTTTATCGATTCCAATGCCGTATTGGCAAATGGATTGGTTAAAAGTTACTTTATTCCACATTCATGCCAGTGATGTCCTAGAAAGAGTGGGATTGAAAAAAAGGGTTGCTGTTAAAATACTTCTTTGGTTTGGTCGTGTGAAAGGAATGACAAAACAAAGATTAACTAAGTAGGTATATACTATGTGAATGTAGATGGACGTAGGTACGTACCCTAGGTTAACATTTTGCGATCAAATTAGTCGGGTTTTATCAAGAGTCCACGAAACCGACGTGTTTGTATTAAAGGGTAATAAATGTGGAGGAAGCCCGACAGGTATGCCATGACATTTGGTACTCGATACTTAACCCGTAATTGATTTGGCGTGAAGATACGAGTATGTACATGTGTAAAAACTGTAACTTTCAGTTGTGTATATATCGAAAAGTTACGTCTTATAGAAAAATATTTGTAGAATTCTAGCTTCTTTGAATTATTTAGGTAATATATTCATTACTGTGCTTTTAATAAAAAAAATCACTAACGACAAATTGCGGCGTCCACTG
This sequence comes from Calephelis virginiensis, assembly GCA_002245475.1. Taxonomy (NCBI): domain Eukaryota; kingdom Metazoa; phylum Arthropoda; class Insecta; order Lepidoptera; family Riodinidae; genus Calephelis; species Calephelis virginiensis. The sequence continues at coordinate 268,200 of NJDC01003009.1, forward strand.
CCAAATTAAAAGCAACCATCGGCACAAGGTCAGCTTTGAAGTAGATATCATTTTTATACCGACAACTTATACTACAATCATGCTTTCAATGACTACTGTAACGCCTTTTAATATGTAAACATTCTAGGAAAAATATGTCGATTGTCAAGATATAAATTATTCAGACGAAGAGTTCAGAAGGTCGTACACAGAGAAGGTTCCCACCAATTTGGTGATGCACTCCGCCTACCACAACGAGACCTACGAGCGAAACTCCAATGACTCAGTGAGGCGAGTAGCTGGTAGAATTGATGGAGGGTTTTGTGAGGTAAGTGATTTTTAGAAAATCAGTAGGTACGCTTAGGCATACGTATACCTATATAAAAAATAAAGACGGTTACATAACTTTTCTTTACGTAGTAATTTTATTTTTCTAAAATTAGAGGTTATTAGAGAAAGCAACTGCAAACTTCGGTTGACTATTTGGAATATATTAAAAAGATTAGGGATATCAACTACAAACTCAAAGGAGTAAAATTGTACAATGAGAACTTTGCAGTTTCCTGCAAGGTTACTTATGTTACGTGTGTCGATCTGATACCCTGAGATTGTACGTAGGGGTGGGTGTACTTCCGGTGTTCAAAACGCAACATTCAGTTAAAGTTTAATCTTATAAGAAGCATCCCGCAGTTTAAGTGTTATCTTTAGTTTGTAATAAAAATAATAATTTATCCGTTTGAACTCGCTTCTACCCAACATACATACAATACAAATTGCAAAAACTGAATAATGAGTGAATAATGAAAACATTAGACACTTCGAATAAAAAACATTGCATGTGTTAAAAAAAGGAAATCTCTGCAAGTTGGGTTTGTCACTTGGCGACAAGCTTTCAAAAAATATACTTCAAATCACACTTTAAATTCATTCACATCATAATCGGTTACTACCGAAAAAGATAATTTGTCACCGAACTTGGTAGCAAAGACCAGGGAGCCTACCATAAGCCCTTAAAACAGAAATGTTTTAATACTACACCGACTTTTCGTACTATGACGTCTCTAAACAATCTTGTTCTAGGATAATTTTACAATACTGTTAGATGGCAGTTTTGTGACGTATCATTCGTTCAATTCGTACCATAACGTCAATTGTGACAGCTAGCAGTAATGTTTTTATGTCATAATTAGCGATCTTAAAAAAGTTAATATTTGCTAGCGGATTTAATATTGTTTGACAAATTGCCATTAAAAAATCGAAAATAAAACATAAAATTGTTATTGTGATTTGATTTTCGTTGATAAATGTAGGATTAGACTATTAAACATTAATATCTGATAATTGACGATAACAATTTGGTGCAGGCCAGTTTTCTATACGGAGGACGCTGACAAAAAAACTTAGACTATTTGTTTAAATCGTCATTTTCTTCATACGAGTAGCTCAGATTAGTAGTAGTAGAACGTAGTTTGGTAAAAAAAAATCATTTTCACTTTTATCAAATTTGATAGATAGAAATTATTTTTTTATTTAACAAGTTATCTATGCAGTTCTTCACAATTTACAAATATTTTTTTATGGTTTCATTTTTCATTTAGCTCAATTGTAGAAATAAGAGATACATTCACAAAGAAATTGGTCTATCGTGTGTTTTCTTATTGTTGTTATAGCGATAGCATCCACAACAAAGCTCAATAAGGGTGCCACCGCTTTATCTAAGACCTTAGTATGACTTAATATGACGACGAAAATGACTGACTAGAAAAATGCATATCGAATAAAAACAAATAATAGTTTCTAATAACTAAGGAATCTTAGTCTGTTGGAAGGTAGATACATCCACCTAAGTAAGTTTTATACTTGCAACTGGCTAATTATATTGTGAAAAACAATTAGAAGCCATATTTATAAAAAAGAAGAAGAAGAATAAAAAAAAGAATGTAGCAGGTGATAGACAAAATTTACAAAAAACATTCGTTCATTGCGGTAGTAAAACAGGACTGATTTAAAAGCTCATGGTACGAACTAAAGTAATGATATTTTATGACAGAAGTAAAACTTTCCTTTTACAAGACTGTTTTGTCAAAGCTTATGGTAGGCCCCCAGTCCTCTACTAATTAAAATTGTAGTATAAGACCTGACGTTTCTTGATATTTCAGCACATTATACCTACAAATGCCTAGCAACGTGTCTTTATAAATTAGTACATAAAAAAAACTACGTTAATAAAAACCAACTTCGAAACTAAAAAGTAAAAAATAATAAAGATTTAAGATTCATTACATACTATCTATTTATATCGCCTCTGTGGTCTAGCGGTCCGGGTGTTGGACTTGACTGCATGAGGTCCCGGGTTCGAATCCCGGGTCGGCCAACACAAAGAAAATTGGATTTTTCCAATTTTCTAATAAAAAAATTGTTGCTCGGGATTGGAAATGTGCCCGGATGGCGATAGGCTTGCCACCTATCACACTGTGGGACTTAGTGTCTTCGGCTAGTCGTGGGTGCCTTGGTTGTACCTCTGCCAACCTCTTCGGGGATATGGGGGTGAAGATACTTTACCTATTTATATGTGCCTTTTACTAATAGGTTTGAAGTCTTTTTTATTGAATCAGGCATTATTTTGCTGAAATCTATTATAACAGATATAACAGAGACAGAGTAAGGCTGGCCACATTCTGTGTCACATGGAGGATTATTTGCCACAACAGTTACACTTCTTAAGCGGAATTAGCAAAATAAAGGCTTATTTTACATCAGGTTTGAAGTCGGTGCCAAGCCTATTTACCCTATCAAATTAAAATTTTATAATTATTAAGCTTAAGGCTTGATACCGACTTCAAACATAATAGTAAACGACAAACATAAATAATAGGTAGGATATAATTAATGCTAAATCTTTATTATTTTTTACTATTTAGTTTTGAAATCGGTTTCTATTAACGTAATTATTATTATTTTATACTTTTCAGTTTATTGCTGAAAATAGATAAAAAATTCTCATTAAATAAAAAGTAAATGCCTACCTGAATTAAATTTTATGGGACTAATTCGTAGCTATTCCGCATCAAACAAAAAAAGAATTACGTAAATCGTTCAGAAACCTCGGAGAAATCGGTGTACATACACAAATAAAATATACCGATCGAATTGAGAACCTCCTAGTTTTTTTGAACTCGGTTAAAAAGTGGTACTCGATTAATAAAGTTTTCGTACTTTTAAACGACTGACTCGGAATGCGGGTTACAGTATTGCACGAAAACCACGCAGTTCCCGCAAAATTTAAATCGTCCATTTTATAGTTTACTCGCTCGTTTGAGAAGCACTCTGCATTAGCTATCAAATCAACGACACAAAAAAATCATGCTGAGGTTATATACATAATCTGTTAATCTCTGTGCCACACTCAACACTTACATAAAGTAATTGATATCTTATACCTTTAACACAAACGGTATTTGTGTTTTAGAATGATCATGGTGGACCGCTGCTGTATGGTTCCGGCGTGGAAGCTCTAGCGATTGGTGTGATATCGGCATGTCTGGTGAAGGAGAGGACCAACAAGTGTTACGGCCCATTCCTCTACACAAGTATTTACAAGAACAGACAGTTCATTTCTTGTGCCATATTCAAGGAGGTCGAGTAAGTTGCATTTTTGTTTTCGCAGTAAGTAAACGGCTTTTATTGATTTATATTCAGTAACAAAATTTTGGTTTGTTTGTTTTTAATTCATATGTTTGTATTACAGGTGTAAGTGTACGATATTAGATACATAGAAATACAAAGATACCAGAACAAATTGAATCAACACCCAGGCCCATACAATGAAGACATATAAATGTTCATCACACAAATGTCTACCGCCATCGGAATTCAAACATGAGCCTCGTGGTTGTTCTGTAGAATTAGACGGCTACAAAACACAAACAAAATTATGATTAAAAGTATCTTCACGTCCATATCCCCGAAGAGGTAGGCAGAGGCACAACCAGGGCACCCACGACTAGCCGAAGATACTAAGTCCCACAATGTGATAGGCCTATCGCCAACCGGGCACATTTCCTATCCCGACCAACATTTTTTTTTATTAGAAAATTGGAAAAATCCAATTTTCTTTGTGTTGGCCGACCCGGGATCCGAACCCGGGACCTCATGCAGTCAAGTCCAACACCCGGACCGCTAGACCACAGAGAAATAATGATAACTTCTCCTTTTATCACTTTCATGGCACGTCATTCTTAGTTCAGCATCAGTTCAATCGATTGTTCTAAAATAAATTCTTCTTAACATCAACTTTTTAGGGTAAGTTATTTTTTTATAAGTCGTGTCCGTTTAAATTCAGTGGCAAAGATATGCCATTATTGGCTACTTTTGATTTGAGCATTTTGACCATGGGCGTGCTCATAGACCTATGTTCCCAAAACAAAAAGCAATATCGAGCAAGTTGCAGAACTTGCACGTTTCGTAGGTAATAGCTTCGTACTTACAAAGACATAACTCTTCTGGTAACAATAATAAGAAATTGACCCTATGTAAATGTTTCTTCCTTAACATTTCTCTCTTACAACAATTTCACTTGTTTAAAAAAATAGAAGTTTAAACAAAAAATAAATTATCAGCGACACACACATATTTATACATAATTATATAAACTACTAAATAAATATATTTTACTTTGTAAACGCCGTCGGTGGCAACGAGTTACCCAAGTTAACCAGACAAAATGTGGCAATATTTTATATCGTATTACACAGACGCTTTTAAAAATGCCCTTGACACTTATCTCTCTGTATGATTTGTATAATTTCAGACCTAAATGCAGACGTCAGTTCAGATCCGGCGTAACTCATGAAGAGAAAGTACTGTCATGGAAGAATCATCCCGATGGGTAATCGATATTTAGAGCGTTTTTATTATGTACAGTAATCCAAAAAAGCATGACATTTTGACAGTGACTATTTTTCTGATAAATAATCTAACCATTTAGTTAACTTGATTATTCAACATGTGCACTGCAAACACTTAGGTTATTACTGTTTATTACATGTCCTGTTTGTTAATTACCACGGCCTTACTTATCTGCTCTCACATACTGTCAATTCTTGCCTCTGTCGTGTCCTGGTTTCGAAGTTACAGTATAGGTATATCAGATGAACTCACGCAAGAAACTTAACATTCCAACTTCAGGTTGGCAATCCACTACTACCATCGTTGTGGCGATATAGGCGTCATGAATTACTTATCAAAAGTGCTAGCTTGATTTGTGGAACTCTTGTTTTTTATTATTGCTGCGATTTACTGGCAATCGACTTGCTTGCGTATATTACGCAGATTTATATCTTTTATCACCAAAGTTTTGTTGATGTTGATAGCAATAAGAAAACGTTTAACAACTGGCATCTTGGATTTTAAAAGTAGGTAAAATATCTTATCCTATGTTAGAGTTTGTTGACAAAAGAAAGTAAAATACTTATTGATTACCTCTATCTTTGAGAAAGAAAAGATACTTCCATTTTTGTCCATTTTAGCTTGCATAGAATTATCTATGTTAGAAGAGAAAATATGTCTCTTTACGTATATGCAAGGCCTGTTAGTTTGCAAGTTTTCCACAAACTAGATTGAAACAATAAAAAATACTTTTACAGTCCTGCGAAAAATGAACTGAATTCAGCAAACGAGTCGGACTCAACGTCTCCAAATGCTTTACCTGCTTCTCTGGAGCCCAAGGAAATCTACGCTAGAGCGATTGACGACGCTGCCACTCGAGATAAAATTATTTCGGAAAGAGGTTTTGTTGTTCGCGCCGAAAATGATCCTGCACCTGTTCTTAAAAGCAGTAAAGCTACATAAGCGAATAGTCAATAAACTACTTTAAATCTGTGTCATTGTTTACTTTCCAAAGCAACTTTGTCTATTATGCTAGTCTTCCCAAATAATTTGGAGAGTTACAAAAAAATTGGGTTAAAATGTCACCTATCGATGTGGTGCAGACGTAAGACTTAATGGAAAGCAAAGCATAAGGAAAACAATCAAACAGCTCAATCTGTTTCTCTGCTACTTGATTGGAACTTACAGACATTGAGAGCAGTCGACAACGGACAGCTGGAACTAATTTATTCCGAAATGAGGATTTTATGGTTCACACACAAAATGCGTGTCCAGAGTTAATGCTTCCAGGATCAGTACCTATTGTTACAGAGAGCGGGGCTACTGGGTGGTAAACTATTTGAAACACGTTTCTTGTCACTTTGCGTACATACTCAATTGGATAACTTCTTGTATCTATTGCACTTTCACGGTTAACTAGCATAATATACATTCACACATACGCCAACAGATGCACACACACGCAAACACACACAAATCCACCCACGCAAAAACGAACACACACAAAGTTACTTGCCCTGACTAATTTTATAGAGGGAGATTAATAGCGTATTTTTATAAACATAATTTACCACTCAAGGTAAGAATCTGTAAGTTTAGTTCCCTTGAAACTGTATAAATGTTTATATATAAATGTTATTGGTCCCGCGTCCATAACATATAAAAAGTTAAGCTGTAACCAACATGTTGAGTTTATAATAAGTAACAATATGTAACTCTAGGTATTTTATATAATAAGCGACATTGTGAACTTTTTCATGGTTCGAAGAAAAAAAAAAGAATCATCTACAACAATTAAGTTTGAAGGTAGACAGTTATGATAGGAAAGAAAGGTGCAAAAGAATAAAAAGTTTTTCTGGCTCTTCTTTAAATCTCTAGCAGTTAAAAAAGAACCGCTCAGAATAAATTAGTTCTGAAGAGATTTTTTGTTCCCGTAAATACGTTGGTTCAAGAACTTCGACTATTGAATAAAATAAATTATATTTGTTAGTCGTTCCCATCCCGCGATATTACGGAGGAGGATGCGATTCGATTTGTATGTTTTTTTTTTTCATTTAATCACGTATAAGTATCTTCACGCCCATATCCCCGAAGAGGTAGGCAGAGGCACAACCAGGGCATCCACGACTAGCCGAAGACACTAAGTCCTACAATGTGATAGGTGGCAAGCCTATCGCCAACCGGGCACATTTCCAATCCCGACCAACATTTTTTTTATAAGAAAATTGGAAAAATCCAATTTTCTTTTTGTTGGCCGACCCGGGATTCGAACCCGGGACCCGGTACGTATAACTTTTTACAGAGTAGACCTGTTTTGATTATTACGTTTTTATAATAATACGTAATTAGCAAAGTGTCGGTGAGACAGGATAGTTCTTAAATGATGACCATATACACAGTGACAGATGACATACATTCACAGTGTAGGCCGAATACGAGTATCAGCGTTTATGGGTCTAGTAATAATAATAATAACATTTATTTGCGCTAATAGAGTAATGAGGATCTTAAGTTATCGAGTGACGTACTGGTCCCTGGCATTTCGAAGACATTATAACCAAAGAAGTACCCACTGTAAAGAGCCAAGGAAGTTTTCGTGACGCATCATTATGCGTTGGGACCACGATACCACATGTTTAGATGCAAGCGTTAGTAACTTCGCTGACGAAGCATTAATGATGCTACTCATTGACATCTAATGCTTCCAACTTAAGCCGTTAAACTTCGGTCAAATATGTAGCTTAAAAAAAACTTTAACAGATTTTTGTATCCTTTGTGTTACAGTTTAATGAACAAGATACATTTTCTGTCAACTAAAAACTCATGAGTATTGGTTTCAAATTAGGAGAAAGCAAACAAGAAGACGTATTTCCTAATGGCACAAAGTAAAATTCGCCTAAAATTTCCTGTGTCCTTACACATTACTATTATTGGTTTTTAGATGAAGGTTTTGCACAACTTGCCTCTAAAATAATAGTCTAGGATGGTTATAAAGCAGGCTGTCCTAAATACTGGTGGTAAGAGATAACTGCCACCTATAGACACAACAAATGTTACATGTTACAGATCAATGTACTATAGCCGGGATCTATTGGCAACATGTGAAAGTTTAGCAGATACCGTACCAGCACGGGACACAAGAATGGCAAGAAGCGATGCTATGGCTGTAGAAATAGGTAATGTTATATCAAAATAGACAAACTACTGCACATCTTTTTCTGGACGTACGGCCAATCATATAAACAGTTATCTACAATTTTCCTTCAAGATTAATTGGGATAGTAAACGTCAGATCAATTATCCTCTTATCATAATAAAAACTTTAATTTATATTATCAAAACTTTATCAACAGGAAGTTAGTTTCTGGTCAATCGAGCGTATAGTAATTACTTTTGTTTTGAAATTGAATTTCAATTAAATTTCCTTCTTATTAATGTCAATTTCTACAAAATGGCGACTTCTTCCAAAGTACAGTCTTGTTTTTTGATAGTTTTAAGTAAGTAATTTTTATTTGGCGTATTGATTGAAATCTCTGTATAAGTAATTTAAAAGGAGTTAAGGATATTATTTCAGTTATTCGTTGTATTGATTTGCGAAGTTATATAATTGATCAACGTGCCAATGGTCATTGTTTGTGCTAGAACTCCTTGTGTTCGTTTTATAGGGCTCCGAGACGGTTGTAATCTTGCCTTTCAAAAAAGCTGATCTTGGAGGAAACTTTGTTTCCATCTCCCGATTATTATTAAAATTGGTTGTATAAATCTGCACTCCAGACGAATGCAAGCCAATGTTTAAAACCTGTGTTTATAAAAACTCAAAAAACTCAAACTCAAAAATCTATTTATTCACATGGATCTATACAAGATTCTTGTGACGCTTCTATATAATTCTAAAAAAAACTACCACCGGATCGGAACGCGGCCACACACTGTGGCTATCCGGCGAAAGAAACTCAGCGGGCTTGTCTTTTTCCTATAAATAAAATTTACAAAAGTATATTACATATAATTAATTTGTAGAGATTGTATGAGGAGCAATTAATCCCAAGCATTTCTGTCTTCTAAATATTCTGAAATCTTATAATAACCTTTACCATACAACTCAGATTTAATACATTTTTTTAAATTTATTTAATGTTAAGTCTTTAATATGCTCGGGAAGTTTATTCTAAAAACGTGTACATTGGCCCATGAAAGAATAACTTATAATAACCCTTGCCATACTACTTAATTTTAATACATTTTTTATTGTAAAAAAGTATACATTGGCCCATGAAAGAAAACTGAGTTTATGGAGACGAGACTTATGCACAACAAGATTGTTTTTATTCCTCGTGTTTACAGCATGTACATCACAAGTTTTCTTAAACGAATTTCTATTTTTTGGACATATAACCGTCTAGAACGTCCCTTAAGTATCCACTTATTGTTCTTGAGTTCTTGACAACTAATATTTCAAAAGCAGGGGTCCCAGTTCAGTCATATTTGAATATTTGTTACCTACCAACTCTTTCGTTTATGACTAGTCAGAATCTACTATTTTGCTTACGAGTAAAAATAAGAATTACTAAGTCAAAATTAATAAACTTATAATCCGTCACAGTAAGTTATTTTAGATAAATGAGAATTCCTTATTACTTAAATCAAAAAACTACTAGGCATCTAGGATCAAAATCGCAAGCTTATCATGGCTTCGAATATTGTGGCAAAAATGCTAAACAAACATGCTAAAATACAGGTATAGCTGCAGTGATTATAGCAGAAGATAATTCGACTACCGTGCCACGGTTACAAAAGGTTAATGAAACTCTGAAGGAAATCGACGACATAGATGATGCAGGCTGGGAGTACGAAAACAAAACCGTCGTGGACACCAGAAGAATCCTGTACGCCAAGAGGGTCACGCCTGGAAGTAGGCCTTACATGGTAAAGTATTGAGAAGGTCATAGTATTAAAATATTTACTTAACAAATCGCCTCTGTCGTCTACCGGTCCAAGTGCTGGACATGACTTCATGAGTTCCTGGGTTCGAGTCCCGGGTCGGGTAACAAAAAGAAATGTGGTATTTCCAATTTCCTAATAAAAAAAATGTTGCTCGGGATTGGATATGTGCCCGATTGGCGATAGGCTTGTCATCTATCACATTGTGGGATTTAGTGTCTTCGGCTAGTCGTGGGTGCCTTGGTTGTGCCTCTGCCTACACCTTCATGGTATGGATATAAGGGATATGGGCGTGAAGATATTTTTTTTTACTCAACAAAGCTTATACTGATGCATCGAAATAATGGTCAATTTAAAAACCTTTTTACAGTAGGCGATGTGACTATAGTTCCGTAACCAGGTAACAACTGCTACTTTTATGTATTAGATAGCGAACAAGCACACACTTGTGATGGGAAGAGTATGGCCTATAGACACCATTGATGTTGTAGGTGCGTCGCTGTCTTGTGGCCGAGATATAAGGCCAATTGAGCAGGTCTACCGGCTATCCT
>NJDC01003009.1:290645-321865 GCA_002245475.1 Calephelis virginiensis
GAATTATTACCATTTAGCTAATAGCAAATAGTAAATTATTTCATCCTATTCGTTAAATTTATTTGTAACTAAATGTTAATAATCCCCTAATTCTGTGTTCAAAAGTACCTAAAGTGACATATACGATTCCAATTTCCAATTCGCATGATATCGAGATTCAAGAGTAACCCTACTGTTCTCAACTCTGGGCAGGGGCTCCACAGAACCAGCTCCTTCCGTTTGACCGCATTCAACGTAGAGCAACTCGAATTGTCAATGACCGATCTTCCTTTCTGGCGTTGCGTAGAAATGTTGGGTCACTCGGTGCTTTCTACCGCATCTATCATGGGCAATGCTGAGTTGTTTGGTTCGATTCCTGCCGCTGAGTTCCACCTTCGGACATCGCGGACTTGGTGTCATGCCCATCATTATGATGCATGGCGTACTACAAATGTGTCGATCCCGAAGACATTTCTTACCCCGCACAACACCTTTGTGAAAACAGTTACCAAATGCGTTATTTCCAAGCGAATATGACTTAGGAACCTTAAAGAAAAGAGCGTACTCATTCTTTAAAAGTCGGGGCAATGCATCTGTGATACTCCTGGTGTTGCGTATGTTCGTGGACGGCTGTGATCACTTTCCATCAGGTTACCCACTTGCTCGTTTGCCTCCTCTTATATCTTATATATAAAATTCTCGTGTCACAGTGTTAGTCTGCATACTCCTCCGAAACGGCTTGACCGATTCCTCTGAAATTTGGTAAGCATATTGGGTAGGTCTGAGAATCGGCTAACATCTATTTTTCACACCCCTAAATAGTAAGGGTGATTCACCCCTATTTTTTTTTACTTAAATCACATTAAAAATATAGCAGAACAACGTCTGCCGGGTCAGCTAGTATACCTATATAAAAAAGTTCATGCCTGGAATCTGGATGCATAGAATCATTGATTTGCAAACGAATTTAACTAACAAACGGGCCGGGTCGGTAGATTTAGAACAAACAGGCCGTTCGTCCAATAGTTTCGTAAAGATTTTCCGAGGCTAGAGGTTTTTAAATATCTTACAAAAATCAAATTCTAATAAAAAAAATAGCTAAGTATATAACAAATTGTTATGTAGTTCAGTAAACTAGGGGATACTCACCACTTTTTTTTTAAACATTAAAAGTGTCATCCGTCAATTAAAATATATGAATGCTTAAATACAGAAAATTCGACACTTATTTTCAAAAATGTAAAGCGGCACGAAGTGCGGCTGGGGTGCTGTTGGGCTTTGGTCGACTTGCCTGCCCAAAAAATTTTTATGGCGCCGCCGGAACTGTCATATCGGCTAACATTTGCATTGTATAGGTACACAGTCCTGTACGATTGAGTACAGAAGAATCACCTCCGGTGTCTAGAGGCAAGTGGCGACGTGTGTTACTTTTCAGAAAATTACTAAACTTGTTTTATACCTCCCTCAATTCCTTCTTTTAGATACAAAAGCCAAGAAAATAAATTCAATTTCAAGTATTGTTTTCTCAACTTTGCACGAAAACCAAACCAAATAAATGCTAACAATATGTTTGCAAACTGTTCACAAGGCCTTGACTTCCCACCTTAATAGCGCTCCATTATTGTTTTCGATGTCTATGGACGACGTTTTTTCTCAATCCTTTCAAAAGGCATATCTCTTTTTCTTATGATATTGGAAGGCAAAGAAGCAGACGAATTTCCTGATGGTAAGAGATTCCCGCCGCCTAGAGACACCAAAGGTGGTAATGGTGCGTTGCCAACCTGAGGTCGGGATGTTAGGCCTCGAGCAAAAGTAAGTTTACCGGATACCTTACCCTGCGAACCGGAATACGTCATGATGTTACGGCGGCAGGAATAGGTAAGGCGGTAGTACCAAACCGGGGGAGTCGCTGCGAAACTCTACCACCTAGTCAGATGTCACGGTGTTAGTGACGGTAAGCCTATGCTCGCCTCTTACGAGCTACCTGGCAGGAAGGCAGATGGTCTATTCTGCAAAGGAGCACGGACCAACACGAAGAAAAATCTCACAAGGTATTTAATAATAACATAATATACCCGCTATAAAAATAGAATTTTATTAGACTTCCAACCTCTAAGCGGCAATTTCACAACATTTATTTAAAATAACAGAATAAAAACAAAAAATGTTAAAAAATTTATTAAAAAAATACAAAACAAAGATCAATCATGCTTGCTACCAATATTATAAAAGTATATCAGTGTTAGTTACAGATCATTATGCCTTAAATTTTCTTTAAAATAAGTGGTTACAGATGAGACGAGTTTAAGATGTATATATTTTTTGGTATTGGTATTTTTAAGGGTTCGAACACAACACAATGACGCAAAATCTTTGTTGGATTTATGTCGCGTGTCGAATGTCTGAGTAATGTGACGCTTAAAAGCAATATTCTTTCAACATCAAGTTTTTAAGCAAAACTATACCCTACCTTATTGCAATCACGATAAAGTTATAGTAGGTACATAATATAGTTAATAAACTGTATCAAAAAAATAGCACTCCAGAACGTCCGAAGACAGGCCCAGAAGATAATAAATTAAAACAATGTATTATAGTAGGTATCGGTATAGTACCGATATTTTACTACTGAAATCTTGACATGTTTCGTAACCTTTCGCTATATGAAATTAACTGAAATCAGTTGAAAGAAAAAATTTCGCCCCAGACAGGATTTGAACCTGTAACCTTTTCGTCTCAAGCCGACGAATGCTCTAACCAATTGAGCTACTGAGGATTCAAGTCCCGTGGCGAAATTTTTAATTCCTTTCTAGCTCAATTTTTAATCCTCAGTAGCTCAATTGGTTAGAGCATTCGTCGGCTTGAGACGAAAAGGTTACAGGTTCAAATCCTGTCTGGGGCGAAATTTTTTCTTTCTTTAAAAATTTATAGAAAATTTATCCTAAGCACAGGGCAAGTGCTAAAATAAAAATACGTTGAAATCAGTTGACCGCCAGTTGACCGTATGGCAAAGAACACGTAATTGGGACATTTAGTATTAGCCTTTTAAAAATCATACCACTAGTCTTATATGTAAGCCACCTAATATTGCATTGGTTTAAAAATACTTATAATAAAAATGGTCCACACTGAATCTTTCATAATAATAAAACACATAAGTAGATGTTCTGTGAAAAGGCGCAAAATGTGTTTAGACACTAAAATATATTAAATTAAAAACAAAGGTATAATGTACAGTGCCCTAACTGGGCTGTTATTTTTTCACTAACATCAAATCTTCAGGGCAAATAACAAAAAAAAAATTCTAAAAAATACTTATAATTGAGATCAAAGGTTTTTTAGGACTTGAACAGATACATATTTAAATAATTGTAACCTTTTACAAATAAAATGTATTAAAACGTAACATACGTAGATTTTTCAAACAAAAAGTATTATTCTAGGTTAGACTTTACTAAATTTTGTCAAAAATTCGCTTATAAACGTTGTTACAATAACCGACTCAAATAAAAAAAAAGATAGGTACATTCTTCAGGTACTTAAAAAAATTGATCCATGATGGTCGCAAATTTTGAATTTTGGAGATAAATTATTCCTCATTAGCCGGAATAAAATTGCTCTGAAATTTAAGCAATAATTCAGATTATAGGCCACAGACAATAGGCCACAATAACATTTTTGAGCATTTCAAATTTTTACAATTAAAAAAAAACAACTAGAGAACGTTACACCGCAGGCAGGCAAAAGCTAGGAGCCGGTTACCATACCATAGAGTATAGTGATGTGACGTAACGTCACAAAAAGGTTTTAAGTTAAAAAAAATGTCGGCAGGTCGGGTAAACATATATTTAGAATTTAGAACAGACAGGGACTTTACCACGACGCCCTAAAGCAATATTATTTCAAAAATGCAATATGTCAACGCAAAAAGATGACGCACAATAATTTCGCGGTTTAACGTAGACAGCGGTATTTAAATAGTACCGCTGGAAGTAGTCACGGTTCAGAGCCTGCAGGGCCTAAACTGGCGCTGTATGATTTCTACTAAATAAGGTATTCGACTGATAAGGGGAAATCTTGAACTGTCATTCAAACTATTTAAATTTTTTGGTACCCTCAGATGAAATTCACTATATAAATTTATATATTAAAACAAAGACTCAATGTGGACAAAACTAATCCATAATATATAGACAAAGCCTCAATGTTAATTAGCCAAACAAAACATAAATTTCTCGAAAAATACTTTAAAAATTCATAACTTCTATATAAAATACATCTTTAATTTTTCACACTAAGAGACCAATAGGACTTGAACGTACGTTCACACTAAACTAAGTAAATAATTTATTTAAATATATTTAGTATATATTACTTTTTCAAGTCTTATATTAATTAGCCTAAGAGCCCCCACACATACCAGCGAGGCGTAAACGCAACGTTCTTTGTGTCTCATCATTTATTGATTCATCATAATATATGTGATACAAGTACAAACTATAATACAAGTGAATTTGTTAACCGCTAGTTGACAAGTGAAGATTTTATACACCGCTAGTGTAATAATCTAACAAAAATGGGAGCTCTATTAACATCCTAAGTGAAGATAACATCTTTAGAAGTGTGACACCTAAATGCTCGGCGCATTCATCCAAAAGTGACCTGGAATAACTAAGATAGCAATGTGAATACCAATATTTTTTAAGAGTGACGTGCATTCTTAAAAAAACAGCGAATTTATTTTGCCCTTACGAATGAGTGGTGACTACTTCAGCAAATAATAATATATTAATAGTTGCGAATCATCTAATAAATTGTACACACTTTTTCTATACAGTTTTATTTAATGAAAAATTAAAAATAGAAAGTTTTTGCCCTTTTCTGTAAAGCTTAATTTTGATTTATATAGAAACAAAGTACAACTATTGCCCTAAATAATAATAATTCGTGAAAAAAAAAACATCAACGGATTTATAACGTCATAGTTAAAAGAATGTCTTGGCTTTGTACCAGTTAGCGGTGTTTCGTGGAAAGCATACGATCATGTCGCAGCGCAAGTATGTGTGTAGACCCTAATACTGAAAAAAATATTTATACCAACTTTCTACGATATGTTTCACTACTTTAGAGAAGAAATTACAAGTTTCTAATCATTAAGTTGGCACAAATATGTTGAAATAGAAAACGGGAATCCAAAAAAAACGTAAAATAAATATTCTTATGCTAATCAAATCCATTCAACTAATTTGATTTTTTTAAATTCCCGTTCGAGCAAGCACCTCGATATATTAGACTCTACTTCACTATAGCGTTAACAAAAATGGAAGAATGCTTAAAGTATCTGCGAGTAATAAGAAAAATAATCTAAAGACTAGAGGACAAAATAAAACACGATAAAAATATACCATTTGTACCGGCTTCTAAACGAAAAAACCCTCAAGATCGGTTGAAAACGTCGCCGAGGCAAAAGCATCTGTATCGCCTTAAAACAAAACTCAAATTCCAAAAACTCCGGAACACAAGCAACACAATGATCATTGCAAAGCGCGGTACAAAGGAAAATCAATCTTAAAGCTAGAACGATAAGTATCGGAATGCGGCAACAACCCCGTCAGTCCGTGTGCGGATAAGCGAACAACATTATGCGTGTTACAATTGGTTAATGTGAAGTATGTCGGTCGCTTCGCCTCGCGGGATTCAGTCGACCTAAAACAATATATTTATTAAGTATTTTGTACACACTATATTTGTTGTTTTCGCTAATTCTTACGTTCTCGACTATTTGTCAAAAAAAAGTTATTTCGTCACATTCATCCAATCCTTCGTAAATTATATGCCTGTGTCATGGGTGTTAGTTAACGATACTAATACATCTAGACACAGAAATGCAAACATCTAATTGTTCATCACACAAATGTCTGCCTCCGTCGGGTATGGAACCCGAATCTCGTAGTTAGGAGTAAATAGTAAAGTCATAAACGCGCTGGACCAATTAAATAAAAAAGACAAAAAAGAAAGATGTATGTTTTTTTGCTATTTTAATTAATCAAATGAAATGAAACGGCTTAGGTGCAAGTGTATTAAAGGTAACCCCTTTATTAAACAGAAAACAGGCAAATATAATATGTAAATCAAGAATCTACAGAATTTTGCTCGAGCAGAGTTTTGTGGTATTTCATGGTAAGTACCTCGGGCGCGGGAGCGGACGCGAGCACGGGCGCGGGCGCGGAGGCGGGAACGGAGGCGGGCGCGGAGACAGGCGCGCGGCGCGGCGGCGCGGGCTCGACGGCGAGCAGGCGCGGCTTGGTCTCGCCCCCCTCCTCGGGCCCGCCGCTCTCGCTCACCGACATCTCCGCCAGCGCGGCCAGCACGCTCTCCAGGCTCACCACCGCCCCGGCGTCGCCCTCGCCCTGATACGCAATATTTTGCTTTTAAACCCTCAGAACGCTGTTGTTCTTCCGAACCGCAGTCGATCGGTAATAGGGTGACGATTGTGAAAGTAAATAATTATTTATTCTAGACGAATTACTCAAATCGATCTAACCCGAAAGTGACTAATTTTGCTGATATCATCAATGATATCCGTATTCCCATGTCCCAGGGAGAAGAAAAATCCGTATACGGATTCATAGCCGTGCGATATTTCTACAGATCTTTTATTTAAGTTTCAACACAGGAATTCAATTCTATACATACGTGAAGTAGTAACTAACGACTTACACTAGGGGAAAATGATGAATAATAATTATTAAAACATAATTAAAATATATATGAATAATAATAATTAAAACATACACTACTAAAATTTGTTGCAGACTCATTACAAATCATCCATCAATCAAGCGAGTCTCAAAAAAAGCAGGATGAGATTTCGACAATAATCATGAACGATGGCAGTCGAAAACAACCTAAAATATTACGCGCGATTGTGATTGGTAATCTCACCATGCACCACTTAAGAAGGGGATTAATTAATATATTATAAAATCACAACGCCATTATTTAAACAGGTTAAACACGATATCTACTTAAAATGACAAATTGTGCAAATGACCAACTGCCAATGACAATTTTCTAAATAAATATATACGGTCGAATTGAGAAATGTCCTCCTTTTTTTGAAGTCAGTTAATTACGGTAACATACGGTGACAAATAACTAACGCATTTGGAGCGTATATAATTTTTTCATTTTTTGATGGTATTTTGTTATTTATGGGGTATAGTAATAAAATAACACAATATACTACGCCTTTCAAATTGTAATCTAGGGAAACGTAATGTGGCACCCAAGTTATGCTATTAAAATTTAAGTGGCAATGAATGGGTTAAGGATCTGGTATCAATTGCATAGGGTGTCCCACGATTAAGTCACATGCAGAAGAAGCCTCGTAAACAGCGTTATATGAAAAAATAAAAAAATAAAATATTTAATAAACAAATAGCAAGCTAACATTATCGTAATGACATACAACTAACTATCATTTTAAAAAACATACTATTCTAAAAAGTTATCAAAGCTTCGACAGGGATCGAAGTAAAAAAAAAGTTTAGATTGTAAGGCATGTGTGCGGGTGGATGGCATCATAACGCCTTGGTTTGGTATTAACATTGATGTCAAGCAGACTGTGTTTTTTCAACACGCTCGTTTATCTTGTACTTGGACAAATGACTTCAAATGAGTATCAGAATGCGTATGGGTGACCAAGTAGAGAACTGCTTTCTTTACGCAGATGATGCTGTACTTTTTAGTGGCTACAGCTATGGATGATAATTGTGAAGGCAGAAGCTTACATTTCAATGCGAAGAAAACGTTTAAGTTAATTTTTATATCTCGGTTACAATCTTTAGAAGCGATAGAAGGTACCCCGTTGATGTACATAAAAAGGAATGTGTGTGCAGGAAATAGAGTGAATTGAGCGATGGGTAAGTTTATTTAAAGCGAGGTTTTGAGTCAGGGTGCTAGACTCGCTTGGAAACTCGGGTGGAAAAATCTGTGGTGTAACGCTAGCTGCCCGCATTTGTAACAGTAAGATCCTAGAGAGGGATTGGAAGAAATTGGTGTTAAAATGAGGTTATTGTGGATAAATATAGATGAAAGATTAACAAAGGAAACATACATTGCGAATGTGGACGAATGTAGTTGTAGTAAATTTCTCAAGTTATATCCGAGGGTGTAGTCATGTTTACGAAACCGGCACGTTTGTATGAAAAGGATGTTAAGGAAGCCAGGCAGGTTTGCATGGATCGCGACATTTAACACTCGATAGTCTCTGACTTCCCGTAAGGGAATTTGCGTGAACATGCGTATGTTTTTCTGGTGTTATGTTATTTTCTATTAAAAAAAAACGACGCAACCCGTCGTGCCGGCAGAAGTGAAAACTTGAATATTAACGTTGTGCATTTTTTGATATTTTGGAATGGTTAGGGAATACTTTTTCACGAATTGCTTTAATTTTAAGTACGAAAGTACTATCATTTGTGTGGTAGAATACAATATTAATTTATTGCGCTATCGTACAGAAACATGACAACACAAACATTCGCGCAAGCGCCCTGCGCCGTGTAAACGAAACAGCAGGCGCAGGCATACATTTTCGCAGCGCCGTAGAAAGTGAGGGGGATACTTCCTATCCTACGCCGCGCCGGCTGTTTACTCTCCATCCGTCTTATGAATTTTCGATCAGGTCACGTGTCCTGACGCGAGTTTAAAGTTTTTACTCATTCCAAAAAAAGTGCACAACGCCGCTAAAGAAGTTATCACTACGAAAATGGTTGTAGTGAAGGTTTTCGAGATGTAAAATTAAGCTACAAGTTATTTTTTTCCCGTTCAGCGAGTTCGATTCGCGGATCAACAAGGCAATAACTTCGTTGGAAGTTATAATTTGCAATATGATGTAGAACTTCACAATTTTCGTTTATTTTTAATAATTGAGATGCTAATTATTAGTCGCAATTCGAGACTTACACACCCGTATCATACGGATTTAGTTTAAATTTCTTGCACACGAAAAAAAAGAAGTTTGCTTTATTTTTATTGTTCAAAGCTCAAACGGCTGACAAATGGAATTTCCTATCTAACAAAGTATTTACAGAAAATTATAATTGAAAATAGAAAATTGATGGGGAGGTAGCTTAGACCAAGGAGACGACACATGATTTTTTTATGTCGTTTGACTCCGACGAAACTTTGAAAAACGACATTTTAGTTTTTCCCTTACAAATTGAATGACAATACAACATTAGTAATATGTATTAAGATTTTGACATGTTGATGTTGGATCTAATACTTAATTTATTTATGCTTATTCTTAAAAGAATACATTCGGATATTAATTAAGTGTGTGAATAAAATAATTATGATCAAAATAAAATAATATTATATCAGAGATAGACACGTCCTAGCTTAGGTAATGTAAGAATAATCATACTTAACATAAAACAATAGAAGAGAAATTATTTTGTAACAGATATGCAATTTCCACCCCCGCGCAACGTCTCTTTCTCACAACGTTGCCCGCCGTGTTGCGCACGATTCAAGCGGCTGCGTGTATATTTCTAGTAGTATTATCTAGATTGATATTTTATATCCGTAATATCTTTTGAATGTGCGATTTGAATAACTAATGATAAACAAGTATTAAAATAGTATTGAATCAACATTGATTTATTTATAAATTTTTAAAGAAAGAAAAAATTTCGCCCTAACAGGATTTGAACCTGTAACCTTTCGTCTCAAGCCGACGATTTTTTCTTTCTTTAAAAATTTGTAGAAATTTATCCCAAGCACAGGGCAAGTGCTAAAATAAAAATACGTTGATTTATTTAGATAAACATCAACATAAACATATGGAGAACACGGTCAAAATTTCTTTCAGCTTTTAAAATGTAACTTTGAAGTTATATCGTCATAATAACTGCAATCGTAGGTAGCATATGGTTTTAAGAAGTTTTTTTTTGAGATTTTGTTTTTTAATACTGTGAAAAATTTTTTTTGTGTACCTATCATCAACAGTTTTCGAAGCCCATTTGTTGAAATTAATTTTTTGCTTCTTTTTTATTTCTTGGCTTCCATACTTGAATTTTATTTTAAAAAAATATATGTGAAATAATGTTTTTTTAACATTCCTAACAATGCTTGCTAGAATCTAAATAAAATTATTTAATTTGCAATTTTCCCCCAAAAAAATGTATACGTATTATGCTCTATATCTGCTCGACCTTCGTGGAGTGCAGTCGAATTCTACTGATAATGCTTCGGTTACGAAGCGAAATGTACGTTGAGTTCTTAGTATTGTGTGTATTGTTGGTGGCAATAAACCAGTTTAGTGTGTGGCAATAATCCAGTGAGGAGCTGGATATATTTGCAGAGTTTAGCTTCCGGTAAGTCCACTTCATTCTTAGCGCACTATTTGCCTGTTTCGTTACGCGATTATACATATACATTTTTTTGGCGGAAAATTGCAAATTAAATAATTTTACTTAGATTTAATTATGGATTTCCGCAAAGTAACGCCTTCTTCTATCAATGCTTGTTAGGTCTTAAACACAGTGTCAACGTTTTGTTAGTATGCAATTTCACAAAATTATCTTTTTACCCATTTAAGTTGATAAGTATGTTTTATTCTTTAATTTTATGAATTGGACATAGAAATAGGAATATATAAAGAAGTGCAACAATGTTCTATAGCAAATTTAGTTGTGTAAATACCGTTGGAATCGACATATAACTTAACAACATCTCTTTGTCTCTTTTTAACAAATGTTGATGTTATGTAGAGATAACGACCTTTTTGTCTATGCTCATTTTGGCGTCGATTTAAAGTGACGTCATGACAGTTCTCATGCTTGCCAAGAACGCCATATTTAGTGTTCAATTTTATAGTGATGTAATATTACAATTGTCGATATTTTATTTTACGTTCCCAGAAAAGAATATTTGGACAAGATAAAAATGTATACCATTGCCACTGGAAATATTAAACACAGTCTAGCGTAATAAGAATTCTTTCAAGTGCTCACTTTAAAGAAAAGAAAGTGGTTTAAATGTAATCTAATATTTTTTTTGTAATGATAATGAATCTTGTAAAAAATATAAAGAGTTAACTTATTATAAAAAATAAACGTGTTTGCACGCCACATTGTTAAAAAAACATGCTTGTGAAAAGTAAATAAATATTCTTTCTTTCGTTTAATTACATTTCCCCAATTGAGTAGCACTAAGTTGATAATTGCAATTTCATTCGGTAGGTAAATAATACTTATTATCTATTTACCTAAACTTAACTATCAATCGTCACTAATAGATCTAGTATAGATATCGATACTCTACTTTTTCTAGACAGCCTTATAATGTCAAAATGGCGGCCATATTTAGTAGCCAACGTTAGGCTTTTTTCGTTGGTATTTCATGTCCATATACTTAGAGGTCAATGGAATTGCATCAACAAGCTAACTCTTTTATGTACAAAAGATATCGTAGAAATACTAACTTTTTAATTACATTTTATGTCCTAAGAGTTTATATTAACATAGAATAAGTATAAAGCTAGGAATCGAAGAAGTTTTTACTAAAATACTTGAATGCCGTGTAAATGGCAACATAGAAAACATGTGTACGAGCAAGAAACAAATGATTTATGATTTAAGACATAAACGAAATATTATTAAGTTTTCCGTAGGAAATAAAGAAGTAGCGTCTTCAGAAAACTTAAGTAAAACTTCTCTCGACAATGAGTTGTTTGTTACTGTACTAATAAAGTTGAGTGTACAGAAGACAAAAACAAAATTCAGCGTCAAAACTGTCATGTTGTCATTTCAGTAAAAAAAGTGGCATTATCTTATAAAATAAAAATAAAATATTTAAGAAGTTTACTATTAAGGAAGTTGTCGATTAAAAAAAACTGTCGTTTTAGCTTTATGCTGACCTTCTAAAAACTTGAGAAAATAGGTAATTATAAAAAAACTTACCTTTTGTGGACTTGGTTTGAAGAAATGCAGATAACAAAATCCACGGTAGCCCTAAAAGAAATGGTATTTTAGAAATGGCTTAATTTTAAAATATAATTATTTATAAAAATAAAATAAGAATTGGAGAAATGAGCATGAAGCGTACATGTTGCATTTCACAAAAGCTATAATAGGTCGAAGATATTATTACCTTCCAGGCCATTATCTGTGGCTTCACGCCACGTTCAGACAGAGCTTGCTTCAAGTCACGTACCCTCGTATTGCGGCTGATGTTTGAAATCTGTAAAGAAAGAAAACAAACTTTCATTATCCGGCTGTAATTTTCTTTTTGTGTTGGTAACACACAAGTAAAAAAATATTGACAAAGCAGCCTACAGGGGATTACCATAAGCCCTTAAGTGAAATGTTTGAACACTACATTGGTTTTTTCGTACCACGACGTCCCTAACCAGGATGTTGTAGGATTCTATTACAATACTAGCAGTTTTGTGACGTTTCACTCATTCATTTCGTACCATAACGTTGATTTTGACAGCCAGCAGTTATGTTTTACGCTATATTTGGCGATCTGAAAAGTTAATATTTTTTAAAGATTTAATACTGTTTGATGTATAGTCATTTAAAAAAAAAGAGTAAGATAAAACATTCGTCATTTTAATTTAATTTTTGTGGAAAGTAGAAACCAGCTAGCAACCAAACATTGATATATGAAACTTGACGTTTAGTTGACGCGGCTCAGTATTCTGTATAGCCAGACAAAGAAAATCCTAGACAGACTATATAGTTTTGAAATAGTGGTTACATTACATTTTTTAAAGTATCATTTTACGATAGTTTGTTAACCCATCAAATTCCAAGAGAACAATTATAAGTCCTTGTGTGTATGATTTTATTCAGTCAAAGTGCACAAGGGAAATATTTATGACGAAATTGGTGCATCGTTTTATGTTCTTGTTGTAGCTAAATTTTAATCGATGAGCTTAAGTAGGGATGGCATAGCTTTACCTATGACCCTGACATAATTTTGACAACAAAATGACTAGTAACAAAAAAAAACATTTATTGAAAACGTGACCTTAAAATTTAAAGAAATATTTATAACCAAAACCAAACCAAACCAAATAAAACCAAAGAAGAGGCAGTATGACCAAAAGACTTAAGTCTGCCCCAAGGGGATATACTATAAAGTAAAAAAAATAGCAAGTAATACACAAAATTTACAAAAATCCCAATGATTCAACGTGGTAATAAAACAAGACTTATTCATATGCTCATGGTACAAAATAAATTAATGGTATTATATGACGGTAGTAAAACGTTCCTTTGACAAGATTCTTTTGTCACTTCATCGATGATACACTTTCGTTATTACTGTGTATCTTTTTTGTCAATTCGTAAAAATCTGTTTCGTTTTCACTTTAAGTTTTAAATACAGTAACAGAGAAAAAAACGAAAGACGACCCCAATTGGTTAATTTTATTTAGTTTAGAAAAACAAAGCATAATAAACGAATACCCATGTGTTTTTATATTAATATTGACAATGTGTTATTTCACTTTCTTAATATTTTACTTATTTCGCGGTTTATTTACTTCTTGTTTCTTTAAAAATGTGTCAATTAACTTATCTTGGCAGAGAAAGCTGTAACATTGGGTCAATATAATAGATCACATTCAATAAATATCAATCTCTTACTTGTCAAAATAAAAGAAAATGCATTAATTTGATATTAGTACAATAAATATAATTCATTTCTAAATGAAACATTACGTAATGAAATAATATTACAAAGTGTCAAAATTCGATGAACTGTCAAATGTGATCCATTAAATTGACTGAACTTTAGGTGGCTGTATATCGTTTCTTTTGATGTTATTTTTCGTCTTTACATTTATTTCTTTAACAGAGATTATGTACAAGACAAATATACAGATGGTAGCGTGTCGTTTCTCTTGTCGCTGTGTCCCTCTGTTTTTTCTTTAATCGAAAAGATGGAAAACGAAAGGGTCTACAACTCAAAGCGCAAAGGGGTAAAGGGACAAAGGCGTAATAGCGAACATAATAACGCTTATGCCGCACTAATATGTAGGAATTATTCGCTGGGACACAGGTTTCTTGGTTCGGCCAAAGCGCTAAGAGTATTTTTCTTTTGAAAAGTCTCGAACCTTTCTCTTAAGTTTCATTCTCTTGTATTGTATTCCTCTAATAGTGGGCTAAAGATCTCACCTTAACAGAGAAGTCGATCGGCGGCATCTTATTTCGTTTCTGTCGCCGTTGTTTGTCGTCCTTCCCATCAGCTCCATCGGTCCCGTCTTTTCCGGATTTGTTGCTATTACGTCGTACAGGCGTTCGACGAGTTTTGGTCACTTCTTCTCCTTCAGTTGTGTTACCCTTGTGAGGAAAACAGTATTATTACATTACTGGCTGTCTCGGGCGAACTTCTTTTCACCCGTTCGGTTTGTATGCGAAAAATTAAAATAATGTATTTTCGAGTTTTCTCGGAGTTTTTTTTCTTCTTATATTTTCAACCTTACTTGGACTTAAACAAATAATTCAAAACCAAAATTAGCCAAATCTGTTCAGTCGCTATCGAGTTCAGTGAAAATAACGGACAGCAATTAGTTATACAAAACTTACTGGTTTCAAACAGTGTTAATATATTATCCGTGTTGGTAGAATAGATCATTTGCCTTTGTTTTTCGTAAGATACGAACATCGGTTAAATAATATATCATTACCAGCAAGACTACTGATAGTAGAGTGCCGTGGAGCACCTTGGCTCGTTAAGGATCTGACGTCTTATCCGTTCCTCTTTTATTACGACCATGATATTTTATGATCAGAAGAGTCGTGAGCTTACTCGCTATCTTCTGGTATAAAATCATTTACCTGTAGAACATAGACAAAGTATTATTGCTTGTATCAAAAAATTGTCTGCTTTTTTTTCATTTACAATTTCACAACAATATTATACAAGTATGAAATGAAAACCACTTCCGATACGCTGCAACACGGCAGCCTTAAAAGGCAAATGTATAGAAGTGTAATCACCTCTCCCTCGCTGTGGCTCTTGTGGCTGCGCAGACGGCGGCGCGGCTTGCGGGCCCGCCCCCCGGCGGTGGCGGCGGCGCGCTCCTCCACGTCCGTGTCCACGTCCTTCAGCCCACAAGCGCGACCCGCGCTGCGGGGAGGACATCTTATGATGACTAACTTTGCTACTAGTGCTCTAGCGGTTCAGTTGTTGGACTTGACTGCATGAGGTCCCGGGTTCGAATCCCGGGTCGGCCAACAAAAAGAAAATTTGGTTTTAATCAAAAAAAAATGTTTATACATTATTACAATAATTATTGAAGTGAAAAAAAAACTTCTTTAGCGGCGTTGCGCCCTTTTTTTTGGAACAGGTAAAAAGTTCTTAACTCGCGTCAGGACACGTAACCTGATCGAAGATTCGTAACACGACGCAGGGCGCTTGCGCAAATGTTCGTGTTGTCATGTTTGTGTACGATAGCGCAATAAATTAATATTGTATTCTACGACATTAATGATAGTACTTTCATCCTGATAATGAAAGCAATTCGTGCAAAATTATTCCCTAACCATTCCAAAATATCAAAAATGCACAACGTTAATATTCAAGTTTTCACTTCTGCCGGCACTCCCGGAATGCAACCCGTCGTTTTTTTTGTTTAATATCAATTTATTTTTAGACAAACATCAGTAGTTTACTTTGATTTTTACCACAATTTTAAAAGCTACGCGTAATCCTGCTCGGAATTAAGTACCCCCACACATCAACCCCTATCTTGGCGTCAGCAAATTAAAAAAAAATCTAAAAAACTGTGGAATCGAAGAAATATGATTACTAAGCCTTGATATCCAACCTTCACTGTATATTTGGGTATTGTTTGTATATATTGAAACTTATATGCTACTTATTACACAAGCATAACACCGATTGATTACTAACATAATTTTTATGTAGGCGGTAGATTTGCCCAGATTTGTAACGAAGTCTTACCTATTCTAAGCCGTCTTAACTTTAATGTTTGCCACAATCGTGTTTGAGTTGGAATAAAGTAGCCAATCACCTTTTATCTTCCAAAACCATTAAAAGCCAACGGTCACATTCCAGACTCTGCAGACTACATAATAATCGTAATGCAAGTTTGGTCTTCATTTTCATATATTACCTAGCAGTTCCGGCAAACTATGTTCCACTCGTTCAGTTTATATGGGAAAATTTGAAACGTTGTTTTTTATAATTTCCTATGTCTAGGCTAAAAATTGGTAGGGAGATTCTATGTTACCTGACGACAAATTTTTAGCCAAATCAATTAATAAGTACACTTACAGCATTTCAATATCTCGCAGCTGTCCCAGCACCGGCATAAGCTTCAAGCGGCGGTCCGACAGAATGTGCCACAGGATACCCGCTGGCCTTTGGCTCATACGCTGAGTTTCTATCACCTATGACACATATTTATAAATATTTTTATTATTAAAATTATTAAATCTCTCTCTCTCTCTCGACTCCATATCCTTGTATCTCGCATCACAAATTACACGATTTAAATATAGTAATAGTAGTAGATAGAGAAGTTTTATTTCTCTTTTCTCAACCTGACCGTAATTGCTTGCCTTACTAAAAGTCGGTCCAAACAACTATTTGCCTAGGCTAGATCTTTTTTAACGGATATGACATACAGAAAAACTGTAAATTTATTTTTTTAGTCTTAGTAGTAAGAATTGATTGAGGTATATTATTTCAGGGCGAAGACAAATCCAACGAATCAAAAACCATTAAAATTGGTCCAGCAGATCTCGAGTTATAAGTGTTGTAACAAACCCGACTTTGTTTTATAAATATACTTGTTAAGTTCGCAAATTAAATTTTAATTGGAAATAATTTGAGTACACAACATTTTTACACATCTGAATACAACATGACTACAGATTGATGATTGTAGCAGGCCAAACCAGATGATGGGTTATCTATCGCGACGCTTATTAATTATACATCTTCACGTCCATATACCCGAAGAGTTAGGCAGAGGTACAACCAAGGCACCCACGACTAGCCGAAGACACTAAGTCCCACAATGTGATAGGTGGCAAGCCTATCGCCAACCGGGCACATATCCAATCCCGAGCAACGTTTTTTTTATTAGAAAATTGGAAAAACTCGTTATCATTTTGTTGCCCGACCCGGGGTTCGAACCCGGGACCTCACGCAATCAAGTCCAACAACTGAACCGCTAGACCACAGAGACGATCTTAAGATACAATTAATTAAAGAATTAACAGAGATTAACTATTCATTCTACTGATTTATGCTTTGTTTTGTTTGGTGATTTGGTTACTTTAGTTTAAAGTAATTTACGAGATTAATACTATGTCGGGGAGACGACATATCCAGTTTTGGTTGTACCAGTAAACATCTCTACTTGTGATCCAGGTTTAAGTTTAAGGCCCTTATAAAATAGGTATTCAAATTTTAAGATAATAAAAAATATCACATAAATATCATAATTAAAGTCCTTATTCTTTCAAAACTGGAGATAACTCTTATCTTATGAATAAACTGTCAGTGCAATGTAAATAAGGCATAACTTGCAAATTCATACTTAGGATAAAACTTATCCGAGTTAGATGAAATTGTCCCTTGTAACAATAATACTCTGACTCAAGTTACTTGCTTATACATTTACATAACTTTTGACCAATATCTGCCTCCAGTATTTGTTTAGTCTCAGTGCGCTGGTTGACCGATCGAGTTTTTAAGATATATACAAATTTAATTATTTGGGCAACGTTAAAATTTATTTCATAGAAAAAAAATTTCATAGAAAGTAAATAAATAAATCACAATATATTTACCTGAGTAGGTGTGACGATCAAATCTATGGGCACGTCGTGAGGTCCGAACAGCTCCGCTGGCAACGTGTCAAATACCTGCTCCAAACATAATACGAGAGATTATGGATCGGGTAAGTACTGTCGGTAATCTGTCGGTATCTAGTACAAGGAAGACATGGGCACTTGACAAAAATGTACCCACAATAACATCAGAAGAAACTCAAAGAAATGTCACAAGTCATGTAAGTAACTAAAAATTGAAAAGCAGGTTTCATCGTTGAAGGAGAGTGACTCACCAAGAGACAGAAACTAGCAGACAGGGCAGTAACAACACCACCCAACAATTAGTGAAATTTAAAACTTTTTGTTCGGAAAAAACTGGTCAAAGCAACGCATATTTTGCATGAAGTTTGGATTTTTTTTATATAATATTGAAGGCAAACAAGCAGACGGATTTCCTAGTGGTGAGAAATTCACGCCGCTTAGATAAATAAATAAAATAAATAAATTGCACTGGACAAGTTACACAAACTGAATCTAACCCCAAAGTAAGTAAATTATATGCTTGTGTTATAGGTGTAAGTCAACGATATTAATACATATAAATACTTAGATACCAGAATAAATTTAATAAACACCCAGACCCGGAAATGCAGACATTTAAATGTTCATCACACAAATGCCTGCCCCCGTCGGGAATCGAACCCGAGCCTCGCGGCTGATCGATGTAGTTAAGCGTGTACGCTATCCACTCGACCAACGAGGTAATGTGGTAATGGTGCGTTACAAACCTAAGGCCGCACTTAGACCTCGAGCAAAAGTAACTTTACCGGCTACCTTACCCTCCGACCCGGAACACGTCAACGGCAACCACTGACGTTATGGCGGCAGGAATGGGCAAAGCGGTGTTACAAATCCGGGCGAGTTGCTGAGTAACTCTACCACCTAGTAGGATGTCACGGTGCAAGTTTTAAAGTTGTTGCAATGGGGAGCAGCTGAAAACAACTTATGGTATTATAATTTTATCGTGTTAACATTATTTAGTTGGCCAGGGTTAGCCATGCGTAACTCTACCGACGTTTCTTCTCCTGTCTGACTAGGTTTTGAAACGGTGGTAGTTTAGATAGATAGGGATAAATTAATTTACATTCTAAAAATTGTGTGTATGAATAAGTAATCATCATGTAATCTCAAAACAAACAAAAAACGGTGTGTAAATAGTAAATCGTGAATAAATAATTAAAAACCTACTAAAATATTTGCACACCACAAGTTCGTAGAACATGTAGGAACGCTTAAATAATTTTGTAACATCTTTGTAACACTCATATTCCGCAAATAAATATTTTTTCTTTCTTTCTTTCTTTACCACCTAGTAGAATGTCACGGTGTTAGTGACGATAAGCCTATGTTCGCCTTTTACGAATGTTTGCAATGGGAAGCAGCTGAAATAAGCTTATGGTATTATAATTTTATCTTTTTAACATTATTTAGTTGGCCAGGATTAGCCAGTACCTTCAGTATTCTTAAAAGGAACCCTGGACGAACAAGAGGAAACAAAATTTACCTGACAGTCATGAACGGTGGTGACGACGATCGTATTTGGTTTGATGGCTTTCATGTGCATCAATAGGCCAAACTCCAGGTCTCCGTAACCTGCCAAAAATATGTATTTTGTGAAATTAATGGTTCAATACAATGAACCTTGTAGCCTTAGAAGTGTATTACACTAGAAGGTAACTGTTTAACATTAGGAAATACCTCCCTCGGTGAAGGCACTTAAGTAACAAAAAAAATGAAATAGAAAAACACTTGGTATACTGCCTCATGATTAGTAATGGATATTGCTTCGGTTAATTGATGTTAGCGCTTATTCCAAGAAAGAAACGAGAGAGAAAAAGCTTTTTAAAATCTTCAATTTTTCAAAAAGGTTGTTCCAAATACAAAAAAAAAATAGATACATTTGAATTACTCGGTTCAAGTTATTCAATAATTTTGCGTTTTAAATATCAAAAAATACTGTTTTCACCGAGGAATAAGTAAAATTTTTCAATAATTTAATATTATAAACAACAAAAAGTTACTTTCACACCGTATAATAAACTATCGCAATAATGTCGCGCATTAAATATAACTTTCACGGCCCACCCACAGAGGACTTACCTTGTAATTTAGATTGGTGGGCTCTTCCTCGAGTGTAACCAGTCACATTAGGCAAATTTAATCTGCAACGTCACATTCAGATTGGCACACCCTCCTCACCTATTCCTGCCGTCGTAAATGCTTGCCATTGTATTGGTTCCGTTTTGGGAGGTTGGGTGGCCAATATACTTAAGGTCTTTGGCGTCCATAAGCGATGATCTGATTCTTATCATGCTTTCCATAATACCAAATCTGACTGCCTATTTAACTTTAGAAGGTATACAATAAAGTGGCTAATTTCGAGTTAGACTAAAAATAGGGATAGCTATAAAAGTGAAATATAACGAGTACTTACTATAATAATTCTTTATAGGCAAAAAATAACTTTGTTGTAGTAGCTGTTTGAATAGTGTTGTTTATAGCAATTTTCGTTAAAAAATGATACCGATCTACACTACATAATATCCTTTCTTTAGATTTTTAACTCTCGTATTTTAGAAGTTAGGGGGAAGGGCACATTTTACTTTTTTACTGTTGAAGTCGAGAAAAATGTTTAAGGAACATTAATATCATTTCACCAAAGACTCATCTTTAAGTCCTTCGCAAGTATATGGGTTTGGGGGAAAAAATAGTTTTAGTTCCATTTATGGAAGCCCCTTTTTTTGTATAAAATATCGTAAAACGATTCACGAAATACATCTATTTAAAAAAAAACAATTGTCTAGTCCCAATACTTGAGGAAGAAAGTGGATGTGACATACGGACGGACGGACATTTCGAATCTTATTTTATTAAAAATCTTTATATTATACTATTTTAGAAAAAACAGAAATAGCGCTAATTATTAAAATTCAGACTTATTACCTTTGCCCTTCCCGATGCGGTATCCTTCCTTGGACACGGCAACTGATCCCATCACCACCAAATCCAGGGAAACTGATTCTTCAATACCTAGACAGACAAAAAGAATTTATGTAAACGGAGGTCTAGAGCAGGAGCTTCCGGACTTAAGATAATGGGATATAAAACTAGTTATATCACAAAAAACAGTGTGCAGATATTTGTTACCAAACATCTAAACGCCTAATTCAATTTAAACAATAAATTTAATTAAAATGCGTATTGTATTAAGTAAGGACATACTTAAAGGCTGTCCGTATGCTTCCATTCCGTTCCGGGACACGGCCTTCTTGATAGCTGCCGGACCGACCTCGCCCTCCGGCAGTACCATACGGTTGAGAAACCCAGTCTGCAGCCGCGGCACCGGAACGTATAAATTCTTGTTTTGTTCCAAACATATCACTCTGAAAGACAAAGTTCATTTTGTACAAGTGTAAATATTATTTATTTGCTCTTCATGTACAATAAGCAAATGAAATATCTGACCCCTTACATTACTTGGAAAGTATAGTACAATTGTGGCAGTAGTAGTAGTAGTAGTAGTAGTAGTAGTAGTAGTAGTAGTAGTAGTAGTAGTAGTAGTAGTAGTAGTAGTAGTAGTAGTGTTTGTTTGCTTATTGTACCTACTACCAGTACAGTAACCTACATTTCATGTACATTATAAACTTATAGTAAATAAAGTATATACTTATTTATATTATGGTATATACCATAAAGGCTTCTTATTTTTTTCTGTTATTTCATTTAGTTGCTAGAATAAGGCACGGTTAAATAAAGCATAATCCATCATTAAATTAAATTATTACATTAACATCTAAAAATGAAAATGGATTGGATTGGACTCATCATAAAATACGAGTATCTAAGACTCCAAATATATTTAGTTCCACACAAAATCACAACACACACCGTATTACTGTTTTAGTAGAATCAGCAATACAGGCAGTATACACTCAAAGTAAGTTTCGCTTCGCAACCGAAGCTTCGTCCGGTATCGATGGCACTATACAAATAACGCACACATGGACTAGCCGTCCGACTAGACCGCTTTTATACATTCTATACGGAACAAAGCGTTACTATGCCGGCGGATATTGCGCTGCACCCCACGCGCATTCCCCGATTTGGCCTACAGTGACCAAAGAAAACTTTGACCAAATTTGAATATAGTGCTAGTGACAATTTAACCTTAAAGTTTTGTACAACCAGAGGTCATAATTTAAATTCTTTACGATTACAGGGTAGAGGTGCCAATCTTCTTTTTTAGTCTTCTCTTTGGTACTACAGTAACAAAAAACCTTGTAACAAAAATGCAACCTGACCCGGATTTCTTGATTATCGAATGTTGATATAATATATTTTATGAATTTTAATACAAAAATGTTAAAAATATTGCAATATATACGTATTTTTCTCGAAATATGGTATCAAACAGACAAACAGATAATTAGACAAAAACAGTGTTTAAGGCTTAGAAGTCATTCAGAAAACTGTCCTTATTTTTTGGAATATCTTCAAAATACTGGTAATATATGATTTTATTTATAATATTTATAACAAAGAAAATTATGTATGTATACAAATTGTGCGATGTGAATAAATATATCATCCATGGACACCAAAAATGTTAATGATTGTTAATTGATTAATCTGAAGATGTGAAGTCTCTCCCGTAAGCTTACTAGTTATCCTAACCTTCCAAAATAAAATTCTTTTACAGGCATCCATCTTCCTGATGGCAATTGCTTATATAGACGTCACAATGGTAATTTAAATTTCTTGCTTAAGTCTCACAAGAGTAGTTTGATAGTACCAAACTACCCAGGGCGAGTCATTACTCATGCCATTTAATCACATTGTTAGTGCACACGTAAAGTTGTTTAACATTAGAATGCATCTTGAACAATATTTACAAACTTGTTATCTGTTTGTTTCCATCCATATTGATCATTAGGTTATCTATTATCACATTAAATTATACACTAACATTGTACAATAACCTTAATTTCCTACACAACTAATTAAAGAACTAACAAATTTAATAAATATATTTAAAATGCTCCTTTTCATATGATGTTAACCCCAATATTAAAAATCTCAGGGATTTTAATTTATAAACTGTCTTGGTAGTTATACTTTGTATTTTTCTGGGTTAGCCTGAACATTTTTAAAAGCGGCTAACTTACCAGATAGACGTTGTCCTGTCCCAACTATGAATACTGTTTTCATATATATACATTATACATATGCACCTTCTCCTGACAATAACTAACACAACAAAGTAATAATAAGCAAAATTGGTGCATTCGTTCAGACGTGATGTGATGACTAACAAAATAGGGGGCTCATTATATAAGATATGCTCATCTTCTGTGAATTCTAAATACGAGGGTAGATTAAAAAGTATTTGGCCTAACCAAGAAAAAAACACACACTACAAAAATTTATTTCTGTTTATTTTTTCTACATACGAAGAGTATGTAGAGCTCAAAACAATTTTTTCATCGACCCGGTAAAATTTCGATACCAGTTTAAAAAAGTCTTCGTCTAACCCATGAAAATAGGCATCCACGGCCGCTATAACATCTTCATTTGTGGAAAAATGTTTACCATCCAGATTTTTTTTGCTTCGGGAACAGATAGAAGTCGGACGGTGCTAGATCTGGTCAATATGGATGATGAGGTAACAATTCAAAGTCGCACTGACGGATTTCTGCATTGGATTGTATAGAAGCGTGGACTCGCGCATTATCTTAATAAAACAAAACTTTCTCCTTAATAGTCCTGGACTTTTTTTTTCTTTTCTCTCAGAAACTAATGTTTCACCCTTTTTAAGGTAAGCCACTAGAATAATTACTTTTGCATCGCAAAAAATCGATGCCATCACTTTGCCGGCCGATAAAACCGCCTTTGCCTTCTTTAAGGTAGGTGATCCTACACTTTTCCATCGTTTTAACTGTTCTTTCGTTTCTGGTGTAAAATGGTAGACTCAGGTTTCATCCATTGTTACAAATCTTTCAATAAATACCAGAGGATTAGCTTCCTTCGAATCTCAACAGTCGCGGGAAGTTGTGCTTTTGTTCTATTGAAAGCAGTTGAGGCACCCACCGCGCAGACAACTTAGAATAACCAAGTTCAGACCACTAAATATAAAATAATGTGAATATGAAATGTTCTCTCAGAATAGATTCCTACAGTCTTAGCTATCTTATCGATAGTCAATCTTCAATCAGTTAAATTTAAATCACTGATTTTTCTTTGTTTTCTTCAGTGGTGGCAGTCAAAGGCCAGCCACTTCGGGGCTCATCTTGAACGATTTCACGACCACATTTTAACTCTGCCACCCAATTTTTAACAGTCGCATACGAAGAAACGGACTCACCCAAAGTCGCACACATGTCATCATGTATGACTTTTGGAGTTTAACCTTTCCAAT
Organism: Calephelis virginiensis; assembly: GCA_002245475.1. Lineage (NCBI taxonomy): Eukaryota > Metazoa > Arthropoda > Insecta > Lepidoptera > Riodinidae > Calephelis > Calephelis virginiensis. Next base: position 314,928 of record NJDC01003009.1, read on the forward strand.
TCAAGTGTTTGATCGCTGCACGATGCTCAATTTCTCCATTTTGAAAAAACGCGTCAACATCGACTCAACTGACGGTATCACGTGTGGACGAACAATGAATTAATGTTTGTAAACGAAACAGCACGTAAGTTTTACTAAATAATATAGGTAGCTAAATGAGGGTAGTTATGACATAATATGTCATAACTACCCTCATTTATTCATAGGTTTATAACTATGCACTTTGTCATCTCCCATTCAAAGCATTAAGACCGTTGAAAAATAAATTATTCTTCCTTCGAGTCAAAATTTACTGATGTTTTGATCTCGTTGTTTGTCAAAAATGTTTGACCTCCCAAGTGTTGTTAGGTTAGGGACCATAAAAAAGTCTGACGGCGCCAGATCAGGTGGGTGAATAAGGTGGATGCGATAATAGTCCAAAGCCAAAATTATAGATTTCAGCCATTGATTGCATAGACGTATAAACAAGGGCGTTATCTTGATGAAACAGGATTTTTCTTCTGAGCATTCCTGAAAATTTTTCTTTCATTCCCTCTCGTAAACGACGTAGTAATCAGAGTTTATAGTCTGACCCTTTTTAAAATAATCAATCATATAATCACACCCTTCGGGTCCCAGAATACTTAAAGGCCATTAACTTATTTGCAGGCAAAACCGCCTTAGCCTTTTTGGGGGTTAGTGAACCAAGCCTTCCCTACTGTCTTGATTGTTCTTTTGTTTCTGGCGTACAGTAACAATTAATGAACCCATATTTAGTCCATTGTAACAAAACGATTCAAAAAATCATCTGCATGGGCTTCAAATAACTCCAAACAGTAACGAGAAATAGCAGTCGCAGAACTCAACTCGCAGAAACTTTGTGGAAACCCAATTCGTAGACTATGATATTTTGAGTTCGTTCATAAAGATGCCCATAATGTCGGCTATCTCTCTAAATTTTCACCTGTGGTCTCCCATAATTATATCAAATCTTCCATCTTTCACACTCCCTCTCTTTCTGCAACGATTTAATGCTACTATCCATTTTTTGACGGATGAATAAGACAGAGCAGAATCCCCTTATGCATTGACCATATCATTATGAATGGCTTTCGGTTGTAGCCCCTTCTTATGGAGGATTTGATTTTTAGAATTGAATGGATCTGTGTCAGGCCGAATACTTTTCAATCTACCCTCGTATGGGATATACGAGGATAGATTAAGGTGCGAGTTTGCACCCGACTCCACGTAGCAGCAGCAGACGACTGCGTTGTACTGCAGCGATACGTCATCGCGTTATGTCAATGTAGTAATGAATTATTGGTACACAACCAACCGCAGACGTCGTCGGCAGCAAGTGCCAAAGCTGTACTGCTATTTAAATAGTTTTGTAAGATGCATTATGTAGTGCGGCATACTGATCAGTTGTAATTTGAGAAATGTACCAAATGAGTAAATTGAATGTGTGTTTGCTCCAACATCCGAGCCACTACTGATCTGCACTCGAGCGACAAGCCTGCCTGCTGCTGCTGCGTGCAGTCGGCTACGAATTCACATTTTTCAACTTCTTTTATAAAGTATGTCCCATAAAAATTTAAATTTATCAAACAAACATTTTCAGGCTCGTTAATACGGTTTTTAATTATAAGGTAGGGTTGCTTATAGCCAGTAATGTAATAACATAACATTACATGTAGTAATGTAAATAACAAGAGTCATGAAATCACACCCGTAAAAAGGCAAAGCACCTTTAACATTTTAGTGTCCGTAGATGACGTGTAATTCTTACTCCATTAGGAAATAATTTTGTTCGTTTTCTGTATATAGCTATTGCTTGTTTTTCTCCTAACCGCATAAAAAATTTCAGGGTGTAAATATACATATATTATATATCTCTAATCATCACGAAATCCGCCAGCTGACTTGCCTCCCCATTGCACAGGTAAATAAAACTTAAAAATATTTTATTAACACTTAAATTAAAAAATAACCCCTGACAATACTCTGTGTGATATAGCTAAGAATTATCTCGATCACATCGTCTTCCAAAAAAACCGCATAAGAATCTGTCCGTCCGTTCAAAAGTTATGATACCACAGATAGGCACGTCGAACTTATAATAGCCCTCGTCTTCGATAGGGGGTTAAAACATTTTTTTTTAAATATCTTCAGAACGTATTCCCGAAGAGTTAAAGATATAACAACTAACCTGACAGGTTCCTGTGGCTTATCTGGATTGACTTTGACAGTGGTCGCGTTTTTGAACACGTCCAGTTCAGCCAACTTGGCAGCGGCTTCGGGGGCCCCCTTGAAGTTTGGAATGCGATTGTAGACGGGGCGGGGAAACATCGCCAATGCGTTCGACTCCAGGTGACGCCATACCTTCAATCTAAACGACTGTTTTGTAACTTCTGGTGGCACTGTGCTCTTTGCTGGAATAAAACGTGTACTAGGTGAGATTTTGCATTGTTCTAGGCTCCATTAAGAGCGTGTAAATAAATATTTTTAGTTGTAAGTAATAGTAAAACACAGTTTTGCCAACCGTACGATCGAAACCGTATTTGATTTTTATTGATCACTTTATACGATATATTTGATCACTTTCATACAAGTTTTGTTGAAATTTTGGTGCGTACAATTTTATTTCTAAAATTAAGATCCTGAATTAAGTCGATTTAACTCCAACCAACCTGCAGCGACAGCTCATGATAATCGAACGAGCATAGATCAATCAAGTCACTAGCACCGTTACTAATAATGATTAAAAATTCTTAGAATAATACACTCTACCTGATTTATTGATATGAATCGTGCTGGTGTGATAAGGTATATCAAATATTACGCTCTAAAAGCGCTGTCAAGATGAAAAAAAAAAAGTTAGGTATTTTGTAATTTTTAGAATTGAATTCACGTAGATACCAATTTTACCACAATCGGTTTACGCTTTGAGGCATAAATACAGGCCAAACGATTTTACAATATTAATGTGTTCAATAATTGTTTTTTTTTTTGAAATATTGATTAAAGTAAGTAAGTATCTTCACGCCCATATCCTAGAAGAGGTAGGCAGAGGTACAACCAAGGCACCCACGACTAGCCGAAGACACTAAGTCCCACAATGTGATAGGTGGCAAGCCTATCGCCAACCGGGCACATTTCCAATCCCGACCAACATTCTTTTTTAATTAGAAATTTGGAAAAAGTCCAATTTTCTTTATGTTGGCCGACCCGGGATTCGAACCCATTCGAATTCGAATATTGATTAAAGCAATATGAAATTCGACCTTTGAAAGTTACTAACAGTTGAAGCGTAACGCGCGCTCGTCGTTTTAAACTGAACTTAACATATTTCCATTACGACTCACATTTACACACTTTACGGACGTTGGAATGTTTGAAGTGTCATTCGATAAACTAATATAATAATTTTACGTAATGTAAAACTGAACTAGGTGGTAGGTAGATGCTTGCGACGATTCGCTCGTATGGTTACTGTCGCCTTACTTTTTCCTGTCGCCTCTGTGGTCTAGCGGTTCACGTGTTGGACTTGACTCCATGAGGTCCCGGGTCCGAATCCCGGGTCGGACAACAAAAAGAAAATTTGGTTTTTTTCCAATTTTCTAATAAAAAATATTGCTCGGTATTGTATATGTGCCCGGTTGGCGATGGGCTTTCTACCTATCACATTGTGGGACTTATTATCTTCTGCTAGTCGTGGATGCCCTAGTTGCCTCTGCCTAACCCTTCAGGGACATGGGCGTGAAGATACTTTACTTTATTTCTGTCGATGTTGTTGGTTCATGTTCCGTTTCGAAAGGGAGTTTGAGGATAGACCTACATTAGTACCACTGCCATAAAGTCCAGTCTCTGTAAAGTCAATAGTCTGTACGTTGTACCAGTAAGTTGGTAAGTACTATTACTTATTCTGTGGTAACGGTTAGAGAAGTAGATTAACCCTTCAACGTTAACTATATAATGCAAGAAGCTTTAGATCCCTCTCTTAGAGTAATAACTCATTATATTAATTGTAGGTATGCCTTCCAACGACATCACAATTTGAAGTACAGACAAATAGCAAAGGAACAGGAGAGCTCACCGCACAATTTCTTTTGTTTCCCCGTGTTGGTCCGGGCTCCTTTGCAGAATAAACCATCTGCCTTCCTTGCCAGGCAGCTCGTAAAAGGCGAGCATAGGCATACCGTCACTAGCACCGTGACATACTACTAGGTGGTCGAGTTTCGCAGCGACTCGCCCGGATTGGTACCACCGCCTTACCTATTCCTACCTCCATAACGTCATGACATGTTCCGGTTCGGAGGGTAAGGTATCCCGTAAATTCACTTTTACTCAAGGTCCAACATCCCGACCTAAGTTGACAACGCACCATTACCACCTTTGGTGTCTCTAGGCGGCGGAAATTTCTTATCATCACCGTCTGCTTGTTTGCCTTCCTATAACATAAAAAAACACGACCTATTTGTTTTTAAACATTCATTAACGTTATGGATTACTTTTATTGATTCTATGAATTGTTTGTTTTTACTTTTAGATTACACAGACAACACAGTCAACTTATTTCAAAAGGATCCTCCTTTTTGAGATAAATTGGCTATGAATTTAATAAAAATAATTAACTTTACATATACTTATTATGTATGTACATACCTAATCCCACCAACGTAACTCTACTGTAGTGTGCAAAAATGTTATAGGTGTAAAGTAGAAACAATTTATTTCTATTCAATTTTTATTTTTATGAATTTTAATTACCAAAAAAATAAAGGTAACACTACCATAATATAAATACCTAAGTGTGTATTTTTGTACGAATGCCATTGCCATTCGACGTCCAAACAGCTGAATTGATTTTGGTGAATTTTAGCTAGTAACAAGATTAAACCTTGGAAAAGGACACGCGTTTTCTTTTTAACGTATCTTCACGCCCATATCTCGGGAGAGGTACACCCACAACTAGCCGAAGATACTAAGTCCCACAATGTCATAGGTGGCAAGCCTATAGCCAACCAGGCACAAATCCAATCCCGAAAAACGTTATTTTATTAGAAAAACAAAACTTGACAATTTCTATTTTTTTTATTGCCAGACCCGAGGTTCGAACCCAGGACCTCAAGAAGTCGACGCCGGATCGCTAGACCACAGAGGCGCTTCCTTTTGAACTTAAAATTTTAACATGTTCCTGCAGTAGAGCTGATAATTCATACCGCCCCGGTCATCAGTTAATATAAAGTTTTGGTCCGGACTTCTTTGCAGAATAGACCATCTGCCTTCCTGCCAGGCAGCTCGTAAAAGGCGAGCATAGGCATACCGTCACTAAGACCGTGATCACTACTAGGTGGTAGAGTTTTGCAGCGACTCGCCCGGATTGGTACTACCGCCTTACCTATTCCTGCCGCCATAACATCATGACGTGTTCCGGTACGGAGGGTAAGGTATCCCGTAAATTCACTTTTACTCAAGGCCTAACATCCCGACCTCAGGTTGGCAACGCACCATTACCACCTTTGGTGTCTCTAAGCGGCGTGAATTTCTTACCATCAGGAAATCCGTCTGCTTGTTTGCCTTCCAATATCATTAAAAAAAAAGTATACAAAGGTATGTGGCATAGAAACAATTATTAACAATAATATGAGTACAAGCTTGAGACGCCATGATCAAACACCACCTGTTTACACATTGATCATACAACCATTGATTTTCCTATCAACTGCGTACCTACTTACATTTATTTAAAGAGTATACAATTTAAAACTTATATTCATAATACTCTTCTTAGCATGGAATAAAAAACGAACAAGATGGAGACTCTCCTGATGGTAAGACACAGACATCGCCTATAAACACCATAGATATTACTGGAGCACCGCTATGTTATGACCAGAATCGTAGAACTGGTGTGCTAGTCTACCGGTACTACATTACCCTACGGCGAGGAACATCATATTGTACAAGCGCTGACGCTTTCGCGGCAGGAATAAGTAAGGCGGTGGTATCAATTGGGGCGAGCTAATGAGCACCACTATACCTACCGTCGGGCAAACTAACCGACTACAGAAGCCGAAGAATCTTTACGCCCGTATCCCTGAAGGCATGGGTACAATCTGGGCCTTCACGTCAAGCTAAAGGTATACAATTTAAAAACATATTCATAATACTCTTCTTAGCATGGTATAAAAAAACAAACAAGATGGAGACTCTCCTTATGGTAAGACACAGACATCGCCTATAAACACCATAGATATTACTGGAGCACCGCTATGTTTTGACAAGGGTCGTAGACCTGGTGTGCAAGTCTACCGATATTACATTACCCTACGGCGACTAAGCACCTATCACATTGTGGGACTATTACCTACTAATACTTAGTCCCACAATGTGATAAGGTGGCAAACCTATCACCAACCGGGCGCCCAATCCCAGACAACGACTTTTTTAAAGTGTTGTTTTAATGGTGTTCGAACCCAGGACGTCCAAGTAGTCAGAGCCAACATTTGACTGCTAGACTACAAAGGCGATCAACAAATTGGTACATAAATAGCGGGTAAGACTTAAAAAAAATTAAGAACATAATACGAGTATGTAGGTACTTGCGGCTTGCTCGACCAACATCGAAATGTTTTGCACATTTCACCAATCTTAAGATTGGTAGGTACTTTATTTCTGTGTCAATGTTGTATTGACAAAATAAGTTGGGGTTACGCTGGGCCCAGCATGTCTTTACAACAAAAATTTCGATTAAAAAATGTTACTGTATAATACTGAAACGAAAACAAAATACCGAGATATTATGCAACGACAAACTTAATTAAAGCAGCCGGAATTCTATTAAATCTATATTAGAAAGTGTGTTTGTTTTGTATGTCCTTCGCAAATCGTAATTGAATTTATAATTATTACAAGAACGTCAGGAAATTTTGCAAATCTATTACATAAATGCATTT
>NJDC01003011.1:0-17243 GCA_002245475.1 Calephelis virginiensis
TAACAGACTAGTATGAAAATCGATTACTGTTGGCCAGTTTTGTTAAAACTTAAGTAAGACTCGATTTTTTTTTTTGCGTATAATAAAGTAATACACGCTGCGGATGAGAGCTAGTTTTAAATAAATTTTACATTAAATTAACATTAGCATTGTAAAATTCTCTCCAAAACCATATTCATATTATAAATTCAAAAAAATTGATTTGAAAACTGGATTTTTCCAATTTTCTAATAAAAAAATGTTGGTCGGGATTGGAAATGTGCCCGGTTAGCGTTAGGCTTGCCACCTATCACATTGTGGGACTTAAGTGTCTTCGGCTACTCGTGGGTGCCTTGGTTGTACCTCTGCTTAACTCTCCGGGGATATGGGGGTGAAGATACTTTTTTTTAACAATTTTACTGTTGCATTGGAATATCACTACTAATTTCAGCTCACTAATGCTATCTACAAAAAACCGTCTTTAATTATTTCAATACCATATCGCGTTTTGAGCATTTTCATTTTAGAAAGTTAGCTAATGATTCCGAGATGTAATCCTCGGAATCATGACCTACCTTCCAGAAAAAAAACCCTTCAAAATCGGTTCGTTGCTGACCGAGTAATCAGCAAACATACAAAAAAACATATAGTCAAATTGATAAACTCGGAGGAAGTTAAAAATGCTTTAAGGTATCTAAATGCCAAGGATTATATCTTACCTCCAGGCCCATTTCCGCTCTCTGAACAGCCAGTCGTGCTGCAAACGTATTTGTATAAACGACTCTGTGATGTCCTTCGACCCTATAATTGAACAAGAGTTACTTTTAACTTTTGTATTCTATATTAGCTCTGAGTGAAATGTCTTCATTGTGATTTTTTTAGGATGGCATATGTCATCGCACCTCTGATAAATTACCTAGTAGTACAACCCATTAAGTTGTACAAGTGCGTTTCCTATTGGTTTGGAAATTTAGAAAGTATGAAACAATAACGAATTTTTATTCTTATTGATTTAACTCAGATAAAAATACTTCTTTCACCTGCTTACAAAAAACCCTTGTTTATTTGAAGTATTTTTTATCTTTAGTAAAAGCAATCTGTAGGTACAGTAAAAATGTAAAAACTTGAAATATCGATTCTTAAAGAATTTGATGTTATTTTAAAAAAATATAATAATATAAAAATGATTGGATTTATTCAAATAAAGGTTAGCAATTTATATTTAGTTATTCCGGTATTTTCTGCCCTCAGGATATCTACATGCCTGTTTTTCTTACTTTGACATAGAAATGATATATTTAGGTTATAAACTATAAAAAATATGATGTATGTATACTTACATTGAAATTCTACACCGTTGCACTGCTCTTGATTATTTGAATTACTTTTTCGATGCGTCACTTTCAAACTAGACGCGAAACCAAAAGTAGAATCATTTTCAAACTGTGCCAAGTAGTTCGGTTCATGTTTTTTAAAATATTCAAGCATAACACTGTAAAGGGGCCACTGAGACCAGTCAGTTCCCTTCCTAACTGATATTCGGTGCTTTCTCTAAAACAAATAATTGGTTACTAGCATTTCACCCGCGACTTCGTCTTCTCAGTCTCCTAGCCTAAGCCTAGAATTATTGGACATGTATCCAGCTAGATATGATAAAAATAATAAGGCCCGATAATTTTAGCAAGTTGCGGTCAAATACTATAATAAAATTTAACAATTTTATAAAAAAATAAATTTAAATTAAACAAATTTAATTTTTTTTTAAACAAAAAAATATATTTTTTATAGGAAGATGTTTATTACTCCTTTTCCATTTGTTCTGTCGATAATTTGTAGCAGAATTAGGCTTAATGCCACGACCATAGGACAGTGACGCACCTATAACATTCATAGTGCTTGTAGTGCACAGTTGTCTCTTATCGTCAGTATTGATGTATACATGTTCGCTGTCTTATCACAAAAATATTGTTTACTTTAATTAATAATTTTATTAATTAAATTTTATTAATTAATTGTCAATACGAAATCTTACTAGACAACTTATCAGCGTCTAGCAGCCCGTTCTAGCTTTGCACGGGTGGACAAACTTCTATGTTATTATACATGAACCACTCTATCTAAGAAAACCGCATCAAAATCCGTTGCGTAGTTTTAAAGACCTAAGCATATATAGGGAGAAACACACTTGCATTGCATTTTTTATCATTCTTTCCACATGACCAAACCAACAGAGCATGCCCTTTCTCATTTTTACACAAACACTTTCTTTTAATCAAAGGCGAACGAGCAAATATTCTAGATTATTTTTTAATAACGCTTGGGAGTATTTAGTTGTATCTTATACCATTTTTCTGGGATTATTGGTTTATATTATTTAAAGTACTTACATTAAAAGTCATTCGAATATGATGCCACAGTCCTTTTATATCTTGTATACAACATTCAATTGGCAAATCCTGGCTTCTTAATGCTCTTTCAACTAATCTAAAAACATAATTAATTAATGACTAGCTGTTGCCATCGCCTTCCAATGAGTATTAAAGTTACTTAACTTTCTTGGTAGTATTCCAATTGTTAGTATAACTCGAGCTATCAAGGTCCAAAGGAGCATTTGTCATCTAAATTCGAATCTATTTTTATACAAACGTATTGAATATAAATCGGTTCAGCCATTTTGAAGTGAAACCTAAATATATATACAAACATGTACTTTTTTGATTTTATGTTAGTAGGGATTGGGTGTGTGTAGGTTGAAAGGAGGATGATGTACCTGATAAAATAAATAAATAGCCACTAAGCAATAGGCTTAGTACTGCAGCCTGATTTTTATTTATCTAAAATTGTGTATTTATTTGTATTAGAAAATCCATATACATGTTTGCTTTTTTATGTGAAAGGTCAGCACCAACAAGCACACAGCTCTCCTAATGGTAAGAGACAACCGTGGCTTATATACACCATAGGTGCGTCGCTATCATGAGGCCGGAACGGAAAGCCAATTGTGCAACTCTACTGGCTAAACTACTCTCCAAACCGGAACATGACAGTGTCATTATGGCAGAAGGAATTGATAAAGTAGTACCCAAGCCAGTTGCTGCATAGCACTCTACCAGCTGGACCACAGAGGCATAATATGGTCTATTCTACTAAATAATAATAAACATTTTATACTACTACACTGTTTTGAATATTGCTTTGAATTATCTAAACTGATATATGCCAAAGCATTACTATCTCTTTTTAATTACATGAAAACAAAAGTACAACTCGTACTTGTCAATTATGCACTCTACAAGAACTATATATACTCTCCCGCTGCCCCGCATTCAACGCAAGCTCAGTAGCAATAACATTATCTTTCATCAATATTAACAAAAATGATAAATGAAAGAATAATGAAAATGACGTCACAGTACGAGGTGCACAGTTAATTCGTACGAATTGTTGGGAGATATTTAATTGGCACAAATTAGTGAGCACTTAGTAACAATGACGGTATTTAAATAATTGAACACTCCTATGTTCCTAAATTCCTGTAGAAAAATTGCATGTAGGTAATTTCTGAAACTTTACAAGACAAAATTTTATCGCAGAATATGCGCCATTCAGGATCTTAATCAAGTTTTAAAAAAGAAGAAGCGGTTGCATGTGGTATATTCCGTATTTAGTTATTTCAAACAATTGAACAACTTTTTCTTAGTTTAATGTTACTTTATGTACACTAATTCATCCTTGTATTTAAAAGTCTCAATAAAAATACCTCCACATATTATAAAAATCCAATTTAGTTTCTTTTGCTTCAGATATACAAGTGATTAATCTTAATCGCCATTCATCACTCCCTAAAAATATAAAATACAAAAAATATTATCAAGTTCTGTGTGGTGAGTGTGATTTTGGAAATCGCGCCTCAAGTATACAATTAAAATAACAAAGTAATTCCATTATTGTATGGAATTACTTAGTTATCGTTTGTGTAAACGTAACCGCATGTACAAGCTCACACTCAGAACACTGATGAAAAAGCGTGTATTCATAGCGGTTAGAAGAGAAGCGTATTTCAAGAAACTTAATTATATTTCTTACATCTAAACCCTGTCAAGCAATAAGGACCCAATCCAATATGTAGCATACATAAAATAATAATAAAAAAGTAAAGACTCTACATATTTTTTTTTATATATAAGAGAAGGCAAATGAGCAAGTGGGTCATTTGATGGAAATTGGTCACCGCCGCCTAGGGCATCCGCTACACCAGGAGTATCGCAGATGCGATGCCGACATTTAAAGAATGAGTAGCCTGTTTTCTTGAAGGTTCCTAAGACGTATTCATTTGGAAATACCGGGCTCGGTAACTGATTTCATAAAGGTGTTGTGCGGGGTAAGAAATGTCTTCGGAATCGCACAGTTGTAGAACGCCACGCATCAAGATGATGGGCATGATACTTTAAATTCTGACGCGATGTCCGAAGGTGGAAATCAGCGACTGGAATCCAATCAAACAACTTCTCAGAGTATTCCCCATGATAGATGCGATATAAAGCACTGAGTGACCCAACATTTCTACGGATCGCCAAAGAATCAGGCCGATGGCTGATTGCCCGGTCATTGACAATTTGTAATGCTCTACTTTGAATGCGGTCAAAAGGAAGGAGCTGGTAAGAACGTTCAAACTTCTGTTTTTCTAGGGTTAAATTGCAAAAGTTTCTGCTGGCCTCAATACGAAATAACGCACAAAAATTAGTCAACTTTAGACAACTTAGTTCCGGCTCTCGATGACATGTTCCCGAGAAATATTATGCCGGCCGAAGTATAAGGCTTTCCCAGTAGTGTCTTCTGCATAGCAACAAGCGTTACAAATACACAATGCAGAAAGAAACATGTCACTGATAGTAATATGCAGAAGAAAAAGTGTAGGAGAAATCATACAGCCTTGGGGAATTGGGCATTGACAGACTTGGACTCCGAGCACGTGCCGTCGACAACGATGTTGATGTTACACTGCGTCAAAAAACTAGTCACCCATTTTCATAATTTCTCAGGGAGACTGTAAGAAGGAAGCTTCGGTAAGAGCGCCTTGTGCCACGAAGGCTTGTGCTGATCAAAAAAATATAAAAGATATAAAGACTTTCACTATATCCAAACTAACAGCCAATTCTTTCAACTGCTTGACTAAAAGATAACCAGCCGAACGACCACGACTAAAACCGTATTGTCCTGGGGCCCCACTAGGTACCTATAGAGCTTGCAGTTGGTTATGGATTCCATAACGTTGGAGAACAAGGAAGTTGTGGCCGGATCCGAGCGGTTACCTTTTTAGGGATCGAGTGTATTAAAGTGATCTTCTATGAACTCGGTACAACGCCTAATGAATAGGAGAGCTGGAAGAGTTGCAGTAAAACCAGTGCCAACTCAGGAGTGTGTGCTCCTATCCTAAAGGGATATCATCAAGCCCACTTAAGTTTAAGGGTTATTACACCGGTACTGGTTCAATAATACCAGTACCTGGAAATATATTACGTAACATTTTTCAATCGAAGATTGAAATTCAATCTCTGTTTCTTCTTATTAGATTCAAATGATAAAAATACCTAAAAGTGAAAATTGGCGACATCTTTCTTGTATTTATCAGGTACTTTTATTAGGTACAGGTATTTATCAGTATTAGTACAGATAATTGCTAGGCATCAGTATCAGGACAGTTCCGGATAGTTCATAGGAGTACAAGTACCCGCTTTCGAAGTATCAAAATGGCAAGAAACACTAAGTACCAGTATAGAACCTGTACTTTTGGTATTGGTTCTAAGCCTTGGTTAAACTCCTATATTTATTTATGTATATTAATCAATTTCTCTGTCATTCAATGTCAAAAGAGAGTACACCGACTTGCACCAAGTCTGGATCTGTTGATGGTATCCCAGAGAAATCGAGGAAAATACATATTTTTTTTGTTTGTACATATAATTTACTTATTAAAAGCGAAGTTGATTTTTTCCAGTTTTGCTGGGATTGGATTGTGTTATTTTAAAAATATTTATTTATTTAACTATGTCAATTTACAATTTGGAACATCTTATATACATATGATGTTCCAATTTGTTCTTTCTTCCTTAATTTGGCATCACATGCCAAGCTTTATAATAAAGCACAAGTAAAAGAACAAGCTGGTACTTCTTTTCTAGTGGTGGTTTATTCTTGATATTTGATAGGATGACAGATGGAAGATTGACAAAACATATAAACAGTGCAGTTGCGGATGGTAGCGTTATCTGAGGATGGTCTCAAGAGGCTCCTAAGCCCGCAAGCCTGCAAAAATTGTGACATTTGGCACTATATATACTCTCTTACCTACTTACCCATGGCAGTTGGAGTAAAGATATTTATGTTTAAGTAAGGACAATGACGTGCTTTGAATTATCATTATACGGGGTTACTTTAAAAGGGCCAGCCCAATTTTAATATAAGATAGTCATTAAAAATACTTCACTTGTTGTCACACTATGTCATACCTAGTAAGAATCATGACATAACCAACCTGCAAGTGTGACTGCGGACGGTCAGAACTAATTTCGCGCTTTGTTGTTACAATCATGCCTCTTGCATTTTATTAAATAACATGTTGGATTATAATTTTCTTTTAAATTTTTAATTACTTCATAGAACAAAAGTGTCATTGATTCCCAATTGTTTCTTAAAATTTGGCTGGTTCTTTAAATATCAGCTTGTAGTAGTACAAGATTATTGTAATCGGTAATAACTATAAAAATGCAAATGTGCAACTAATTAATATAACAAATGATGTTATTAACAATAAGACAATAGTGTAAAAGTAGACTTACACGATTCATATTTATCCAAAATTTTTGTTTTTCCAAAATGTTTATTAAACAATTTATAATACTTCCAGTGCCTGTTGTTAGTTTTCTTAGCTATTTTGTAACACTGCAACACAATGAGTAATTCTGAGTGAATTATCATAAAATTGAACTACAGGTTTAATTTTATAAGACTTTCAAATTCAAAAAAGAGGAGGTTATCAATTATACTGGGTTTTTTTGTTACTTCTGCAGTTTTTACTGCATTTACCAATTTTTTTTATTAACTGCTAATTTTTATTCTCTACCAACTCTTATACTATAAAAAATAATTATTTACAGCAGTATAGGCTATATGCAATAGAATTATGGACAAGCAAGTAATTTACTTATTTTAGTTTGAGAAATTTGTGTAGTTTATTCATATTATAGTATACTTGAAAGGTCATTAAAATCATAGTCAGTTACTGAATAACTTATTCTTGCAAGCCACTGTGTGGGACCAAATTAAAAATTTTACTTACGTCATATGTGTATGACCACTTTTTTCTGACATGGTTTACTGTCATGGCCTCAGGAAAACCTTTTTTAATGAGAATATTTCTAAATTCACTAAAAGAACAAGAAATAATATTATTAAAATACTTATAGAAAAATTGCTTGTTAGGTACAAAGCAAACAATCACTACATAATGTAAAACAAAGTCGCTTCCTCTATCCCTTTGTATACTTAGATATTTAAAACTATGCAATGGATTTTGATACAATTTTTTTTTATAGATAAAGTGATTGAAAAGGAAGGTTTATATGTATATTTAATAACCGTGCAAAGCCGGGGCGGGCTGCTAGTTATTGTATAAACAATTATATTGGCATTCATCAGTTTTCAATGTTTATTCCTTTGCTATTCAATTTTATTTCACAAATACACCTACATCATCAACATACATATCACCTCTGCTACAACCAGTTTTCAAACATACATGCATTCGAATTGATTAATTGGAAAGGTCTAAAATCTTTTGTTCCCGGTTAGTCTAGAAAATCACAAATTCATATAACTGTGAGCTGGTTGATTCAGTTTTCACTGCAGAAGTAATAGGTTTACAATAATGGTAACTGTAATAATTGTATTGTATATTGAATAGTAATTGGAATAATTGTAACATGTTGATCACTTTAAACTTATGCATACCAACAAAACTATAAACATTATCATCATAATCTCTTGCTTCTCTCTATGGACTAACTAGTGGACAGGCAGACTGTCCGCTTTTAAATGCTTGGACAAACACTCGTTGGACACATTTTGTAAACCATTTATAATTAAAAACTAGTTTTAATGAGTCATTTACCTCCAGGGTTGTTTTGAAGTTTTAAACAACATATCATTTTCGAATCTCAATAAAAATAACCGCTTAGTCAATTCAGATGTCCCTAAAAGATAAATAGCATAAGACATATGTAACAGTGATATAAAGGAAATAATTTATTAGTATTTGTATATGAAGTATGGACTTACACACAAAACTTTGATCATCCATTACGGAATTAGAAACTTAGCAAAACTTGATTTTAGATCTGTGGAGCTATCTAGAACAGTCATTAAATAATACTTAAATTTATAACTTAACGTAACTTCAATAAATCAAAATTTCATACAATTTTCCAACTTTTTAAATTTGTATTTTTGAAAACTCAAAACCTCAAAACAGTGATACCAAAGAGCAAAGAGTAAAACACAGACCAATTAGAATACTACGTAAGTAAAGTAACTGTCCCTAAAGGAACCAAAGAGTATATAAATACTACGTAATAAGAGATAGGACTTTGATACATACATAGCAAACCTGAATTTTGTATGAAGTTTAGCTTAAGTGACACAAGACACTTGACAGATAAGTATAACCCGTTTAATTTGAAAGTAAGTCTAAAGGCATTCAGATATATGGCAACTAGTATCATATGATTTAGGTGAATAAAAAACATAGCAAACTTAATTCTATTATTTTTTCATATTAATGTTGCATCAAACTGAGTGATACAGTGATTCCAAGTAATTCCAAATTTCATACAGGGCTGCCAACATGGATTTTCAAAAAGACGTAAGCCAGATCACAAACGTAGATTTGGTAAAAGTAAGTAGGATGAAAAGTTCGCATATCTACGTATTTTTTTAGTAGTCTTTATGTATGTAACGATTCTTTCAACGTTATTTTCAACAATCGGATAACATTATAGCAACTATCCCATACTTTTATATTGTACGTTTTTTTGCTATTTATCATCCTTATTTTTATATTGATATTACTTCAAGATAATTAGTTTTACGAAGGAATACAAGCTGTCCTTTATAGATCGATATCCAAATAGTTTTTTTTTCATTTATTACAATTTATTATATGCCAACATTTGCCTCTAGTGAAGTTGCAGTTTGCACTTCTGTTACATATTTATGGCTTAATTATTTTTTTTTTATTATTAAAAATTAGTCACAACTTATACAAGAAAGTCATCTTAGGGTCTTGGGTCAGCGGGGGCGTCTTTACTCTAGCACAGTAAGTGAGATCTAGAGTTAACGAAATACAAACACACAAACACACAATATACAATTACAATATACAAATACAATTTAATTGAACAAAACTGCACAAAATGTAACCACAATTGATTAATTTTATTCAACAATATATAGCTTAAATTCAGTAATTGTGAAAAACGGCGATAAGAAATGGTTTCTCATTTATTTTCTATTTTATATAAAACGTGATTTTTCTTGTTTACTTTTAGACTGCATGTAATTAACGTTAGATAAATTATGAGTTTAGTCTGAACTGAATCAAGTACCATATATTATAAAGCTTATTACGGTAAGATAGAATAGATAAGTTTATAAATATGTTCGACATTACGCTAATTTTTAAAATAATGTATCGAATTTTATAAAAAAATAAATAACGAAATTAATAACAATTTGGTCTAAAGTGTTAAAGTGGTGGAAATTACGTAGATTTTGAACTGAAGTACGTAGATACGCAGAAAAGGTCTAAAATACGTAGATCTACGTAAAAAGACGTATATGTGGCAACGCTGGTGTTACATCAAGCATACCACTTATACATAAGTTTTTATAAGAGTTTTGGCGCCATCGAGAGAAAAGATAATAAATAAATAAGTATACCTGGACAACTTACACAAATTGAATCTAACCCAAAAGTAAGCAAAATATATGCTTGTGGTATGTGTGTTAGTCAACGATACTTACACATAGAAATACTTAGATACCAGAATAAATTTAATAAACACCCAGACCCAGAAACGCAGGTATCTAAATGTTCATCACATAAATGCCTGCCCCCGTCGGGAATCGAACCCGAGCCTCTCGGTAAGTCGATGTAGTTAGTAAGTAGACGCTAGCCACTCGACCAACGAGGCTTTTTCATAATTTTTGAATTTCGTGTTAATATTGAGCGAAGTTATTAAATGTTGGTGGCATTTTGTACAATTTTGTTCAGTGAAAGTGCACAAATGAAATAAACATCGAAAAATTAGCGTATAGTGTATTTCCTCGTTGCCACCAAATCTCATTACATGAGCTTTAGTAATGAGGCCACCGCTTTACCCAAGAGTCTGACATGACATACTGACGACTTATGACTGATGATTAATTATTATCATACCGATTATTTAATAATTCCCAACAAATATTATAATTTTCCGCTGATATCAACAAATGCTGTATTAGACTTTCAGCTTCTCCCCAAACTTTTGATTTTAAAAATTGCATTTTTTGAGCATTAGACATACTCCGATTCGAATCTATAACTTCAATGAATAAGTCCTTGAAGCTAGTCCATTGTTGATAATTCCCCGCGAACGTAGGTATTTCCATCCGCGGGGTGGCCTGCTGTCTATGTGCGACTGAACCTAACTGCTGATTGGTTGATTTTACTGCCTATCTATAACGCTGATCATATTTTACAAACGCTGCCTCACATTCCGGATCCCTACCCCCTAATTCACTGTCAAGTTCCCAGTGAAGAGAGTCGATAGATGACCACTTTGTTTCAATATTGCGGAGCAGATGATCAAACTCCCATTTATCTTCCATGGTATCTAATTTCATGGTTGAAACTGTGTAGTCGAACGCCTTAAAGTTACTCCATTCCTTACGGAGCATTTCCTCTGTCCTACTACATAACCCTACCGACTGCTTTGACGGGTTCGTCTCCTGAGATTTAGGAGTAGGGAAGGGCGATGCTGGTTTTATTATAGAAGATGTCGGGAGATATGTAGATATCTTGTCCCTAATTAAATTAAACCGGGACTTGGTGTTCTCAAACTGATTGTTAGAAAAGTAGGGATGGTCTTTAATATCTAATCTACACAGCTTAATATGATTCCATTGATACTCCTGCCAGTAACTGTCGAGAGTATCTATCTAGCCTACGCTTGATATACTCCGGGGTCTTCCGGTCAGTGCCATATTTCTTAAAATTGGAGAACAGTTGTTCCATTACCCCCAGAATTTGCTCTTGGGTTTCTACTCCTTCTTCCAAGGTGGACATGTTGATATGGGGGGTGATTATGTAACTCAGTTACCAACTCAAAATGGATGAGTGTACATCGAATCGCTGTCAAATGACGTGTTTTGTATTTGCTGTCTCCAGTGACCAACAGAAATACAATAGAGACAGCAAACACAAATGACGTCATTTGATGTACACTTTTACAGTTGGAGTTGACAACTGAGATACATAATCACCTTGTACTTGTACTTGACAGCAACCTGGATTTCCTCGATTGGCTCTGGATTTGATCTGGATGCAACGTCTCCTGAAGAGTTTTCGACAGCTTACGATTTGCGCGGAACTGTTTTATAGATAAACTGGTTCGTTTGCCTAAGGACGATGACGATATCAATTATTATTTCGCGTTTCCCAGGACAATTGTTGATTCTTGAAGGACCATAAAGAATGTAGGGGCTTTCGCAAGCGTCCTACAGACTTTTGATAATGATCAATTATAAGAAATTAAATAAAAATGATAAATATCTTAAAACTTGCAAATAATTATATATTTAGGCACTTATACTTATTACATATATGAAAAATTATGATTAAATTATATTAAAACTATTAAGTACTATTGATTTAATGATTAATGATAATACGTGACTTATTAAATAATTTGATTAATTTATTGATTGATGATTTTATTATGATTTGTTACTGAGTCCGCCTGATGTGAGAGTCTGATACGAACTAATGGTAATTTTGGTAATGATGCGAGCCGCGGCTTCCAGCCGCAAAGTGCAAACTTGCTGATGCCTCACCTTGCTTAAGCCTATGATAAATGTACGTGCTGAGGTCGTACACAGATAATCGCTTATTTTTATTGCAACCATCAAACATATCATTCATCTACAAATTCTCAATTATTATATAATATATTGTTATAAAATATATGAAGAAGTATTTATCGAAATTCAAGATTAAACTGGACTCAGCAAAATTTGGTACGTAGGTAAAAAAATATTCTTAGGCCTAGCTGCGGATCGTTCTTGTGGAGCCACCCTGTTAACAAGTTGTGCCCGTAGGACAGAAACATTCATCAAATCACGGCATTTTATAAATATTTCAATGGTCTTAATTTTACTTCGTAATATTTTTAGTTTTTTTGTGACTACTAATCACAGACCACAGTATTTTTAGACAGAAAAAAAATCACATGATCCCTGCCACCCTGCCTGTAACATAGCCTGTTAGTTTAATTTACTTTTTTTAAAGAATACTCTTCCCAAAATAAACCAAATTAAACGCAGGACATCATAACATTTGATTTTGAGCTATTTAGATTGGGAATGTCTTATTCACATGTAGGTACCACATAAGTGGTATATGTGATATTATTACTAATATATCGCCGTATAAAAATTGCAGCCGTACATTGGTCCTGCAAAAGAAACTCAGCAGACTAGATTTGGAGAAGTAATATCGAGACTAGGCAGAGTTGTTTTACTAAGTCCAGTTTTCTTATTATTGTAAGAAATAGAATGGGCTTATAAAACTTTCTAGTAAAAATAACGTTGCCAAGGTTGGATACGTGCCCGGTTGGCGATAGGTTCACCACGTATCACATTGTGAGACTTAGTGTCTTCGACTAGTGGGTGCTCTGGTTGTGTCTCTGCCTAACTCTTCGTGGCGAGAAGACCCTTTTTTAGAAACACTCATTTAGAAATTTTAACAACAAAATTTTGAGCATTCAATGTCACCGAAACATCATTTACAAATAATATTATATTATTTATGCAAGAATATAAATAAGTAATTGGAAAAATAACTACTAAAAAATTAATAAATGTACGATAAGATATCGCCTGTCCACCATAGTATATCATATCATCATAGTATAGTATTAGGTACTCGTATACTATGATATCTGGAAATAATAAATTAAAAAAGTAGTTCACTGAGCACAACCATTCCGTAAGGAGTCAACCACACGCATACCACGCGTTTGGGCCGCGCGGTCGTTACTATACCGGTCGGTCGGACTATAGTTACGAAAACCTTGTAATTCTTATATTTTATGACTATATAGTTCTTGGGCCGCGCGGCATAGTTTTTTTTCACAGCTAACTGGGGCCACGGCACGTCCCCTTCATAGCTGCTCGCCGGCTTTGCACATTTGTGAAACCTACCTGAAAAGATAGAATATGCTATCGCCGATTTTATTACAACTTTAAAGGGATACAATTCTGTCGTACACGGTTTTGCGAAACTTAAACAGTTTACGCAGCGCAAGCACCGGAAGCCACAATAGGAAAAAAATTCCGCCGATTTTGTAAAATACTTCATTGGTGCTTCGTTCCTATTGTTTTGAGCGTGATGATATCTAGCCTTCCTCAATAAATAAGCTATCTAACACTGAAAGGATTTTCCAAATTGGACCCTGCTAGTCCTAAGATTAGTGCGATCAAGCAAACTAAGAAAGAAACAAACTCTTCAGTTTTATAACATTAGTATAGTTATTCTAATGTTTGATTACATAGTTATTAGTAATCTGTGGCTAAGATCTGTAGTCTTGTCTGTCCAGACAAATCTATGGTTCAGACTGCAGATGTAGTATTTCTAAGTAATCTGTGCTCCAAATGTGTCCAGTGACAGCTGTGAGCTGACTGCTGTCAATTATTTATTTTATAATTTTTGTCAGTTTGTGTCAGTTTGTGTGTGCGCTAGAATTTCACGTGGTTTATCAATTTGTGGTGGTGCCTATGATATGAAATAAGAATTTTCAGCGTGTATTTATGTTACAAAAATAATGTATCGAATAATATCTGCAAGAAATTGGTGCCAGAATAGCCTTAGTACTATATCATTACCCTCTACATATCTTATTAAAAAAACTCTACCAAAAGAAATGAAATGTTCATTTTGTCGAAAAGCTTTGCTTGCCTCACATATTTTAGGTATGTATTTGATAAACTTATCCTATTTTAAATTAAACAATTTAACGAGAAAGGCAACGACAAACACTTTACGTGTTTGTTATTGTAAACATAACCTATCAATAGTTGCATAACTTTTTGATCGTGTTCCAGAAAAACGATTTATCACAAGACATCAATCTACGAAAACGGCGAACGCTGTTAAATCTATGAAAAAGAAATCGAAGTACAAAAGTCACAAAAAATATGGTGAACTTTTAGCAGGTATTTTTAAATAGTAACAAACATAATATTCATAATGACACATTTTTTTAAACACTTCTGAGATACGTTTTTTTTACAGTGAACGAAAGTAGTATGACAGAAATGAAGGTGTCTATAAGTAAATTAAATGCAGCACACTTATCCAAATTAGCCTCGAGTTCAGTATCCCTTGGTCAGTTGCATCAATTGACTACGAGCAGCTCTAAAAGGCAAAACAATATTGAAGTTGATAAAGAATTGCTACAGACAGTACGAGCGAAAATTTTGAAGAAGAATACTTCTAACATAGAACTTGAAGATGATAAATGTGCCCTTATATTTACAAATCACAAAATATCATCTATCGAAGAAAGGTTTAAAGTTTCACAATATATGAAGATGGTAAAAGAAAGTTATTATAATTTTAGAAAATCAACATTATATGATCAACGGTTGCAAGATCTTAGATATGCCATTAATGAGGGATTAACTCAAGAGTTTGACTCTGAGGTAACAAATAGTGAAACACAAGGGATAAATGAAATAAATAAAAGCCATCATTTGCCTAAGAGCCCTCACGCTGTATTCAGAGAGTTATTTATTGACAAAAACCTTAATACTTTTGATCGGGAGCTCATTAATCATATTTCTAGCTACCAGTAAGTGTAAATTGTCTATTTCCAGTAATGAAAATATTCATACATGCAAGTTTGAGTATATGATTGTGCAACTTACTTTTTAAGATACAACCATATATCAAGATAAAAGTGTTTTGTTACTATTAATAACATTTTTGAAGTTATACTTCTTTTGGTGCGTTAGGAAAAAATTATGAGAGTAAATTTTTACGATGCCCGTGCACACCGTCAGGAAAAACCAAGCTATAGATAACATTTTAGTTTTTAAAAAAATTTTTATCTTATTACGCCGAAGAAGTATAACTTCTAACGCGTGTACATAAGTACACACACACTTTTTTTAGAATTTTGTAAAAAGATTTGCAAATCGCTGCACAACATCCTACCAACAGTAAATATTAGTTACAGAAATATTTAAGCATACAAACATATTCTACCACATTATGCACAAGTTAATTGTTTTATATTTAAATAAATTAACTATTTAATATTGAAACATAGTAATTATTTATACTTGTTACAAGTTTTATAATTTATTATAAACTATTTTTAGGAGAGATTAATTTTAACCCTACTGTGTCATAGACATTACCACTGTTTTCAACCTTCGCCAGTCAGGAAAGGAAATGGCAAATAAAACTCCCTTGCTACTAGGCCTGTAACCTATCCTTTTACCTTTTTGTTTGTTTAAGTATTTACATTCCATTCTTTTGCCTTTCTTGTTGGTATGGTTTCAGCTAATATCATGACAGTCTTGGGAGTGACACTGGTTTAAGCAATTTCACAATTTTGTTTTCAGGATGCATGGCTTATCACATCCAGCTATAGATGATTTATGTGATGATCAAGCTTTACACAATGAGCTTGGTGATTTAAAAGAAACTGACATAGAAGAACAAGAGGCTGCCGTAGCCAAGGCTTTAAATATAAAAAAGGCGTAAGTATCTTAATGCAAAGGCATTGTTATCATAGCTACTCTCCTATGTTGACTCTTAAATATGTTGATTCAATGCACTAGCAGTGTTGAAATGTTTATAATGACATTTTGCATTGTTAATTGATTAAATATTTTTGTAGTAGATAAGTGGATGTGGATGGCCTTTCTTATTTTTTGCTTGATCTCCAAAATATATTAAACTTCTGTTTGTTTGAACTGTACCTAACATAAGGCAAGCAGACATCACTCTTGATGGTCAGAAATCACCATCACCTAGGAAAACTAAGGTGTTTTAGATAAAAAGTTCTAAAAATTTTTTTCAATTTGATTAAATTGTTTGGTGCAGAAAGCAAGCAATTATGCTGAAAAAGAAGAAAATAAGAGAAAAAAGGAGAGCTGCTCAAGAGAAAAATATGAAACAAGACATAAGCGAATTGGAAAAGAAAGGTAAACAGGAAGCTTTACATAGGCTTCTAGAGGCACACCTGCAGCTTTTGTGCTCTCAGAATATGATGTCTGAGGTAAGTTTAATAAAACCTACACACAAAAAATATCAAAAAGGACATTTGTTTTTTTTGGCTGACAGCTTACATCCTATCCTATTCATATTATAAATGCGAAAGTTTGTATGTTAGTTACTTCTTCACGCAAAAACTTCTGGAACGATTTTTATGAAATTTGGCACACACATAGAGGGTAACTTGGAGTAACAAATAGGATAGTTTTTATCCCGAAAAAATGTTCCTGTTTCCGATAATGGTCCCACCATTATCGACGCGGGTAACAGCTACTAAATTATAATTATATACGCTATTCCAAAGAAATATCCATATCAAAATCAAAAGTTTCTAATGATAAATGTGTGGTGAACACAGCTAAAGTTCTTTTTTATGTTAGTTTGCAATAATGATTACGCTAAATCACGATAACATAAATAAGGTGCTGTTGTGAACTTGAGTTTTATTACTAATACAAGAAAATATCTTTACAAGCTTTTGGCAGGCCATAGTATGTATACAAGGTTTTCTCAAATAAGTTAACTATATTTCACCTAGGGACTCGAAATAGGCACCTAAAAACGTTAAAAGTAATAAAAAAATGAAAATGTTATTTAAAAAAAAATTGTCACTAAAAAGACAGCGCAGCTGTTTGCATTACATAGAGCGGGGTCATCAAACTCC
>NJDC01003011.1:28412-43702 GCA_002245475.1 Calephelis virginiensis
TCCGGGTGTTGGACTTGACTGCATGAGGTCCCGGGTTCGAATCCCGGGTCGACCAAAAAATCCAATTTTTCTAATAAAAAATTGTTGGTCGGGATTGGAAATGTGCCCGGTTGGCGATAGGCTTGCCACCTATCACATTGTGGGTCTTCGTGTCTTCGGCTAGTCGTGGGTGCCTTGGTTGTACCTCTGCCTACATCTTCGGGGATATGGGCGTGAAGATACTTTTTTTTTATTAGTGCTACTAAATTGGCTTAAAATAGGGAATTGTAATGAAACGAAAGAAAAACTAATTATTAATTTTCACGAGCATGTTTTTTACATTGTGGCGTGCAAATATGTTTATTCTTTTTATAAGTTAAGTCTTAACATTTATTACAAGATTCATTATCATTACAAAAAATTAGATCAGATTACATTCAAACCACCGTCTTTACTTTACAGTGAGCACGTGACAGAATTCTTATTACGTTAGACTATGATTGATATTTTCAATGGCAATTGTATACATTCATATCTTGTCCAAATATGTTTTTCTGGGAACGTATTTTATTTCACTATAAAATTGAACACTAAATATGGATTTTTGGCAAGCATGAGAACTGTCATGACGTCACTTTAAATCGACGCCAAAATGAGCATAGACAAAAACTTACGGCGTACCTAATATCAACATTTGTTAAATAGAGACAAAGAGACGTTGTTATGTTGTGTGTCGATTCCAACGGTATTTATATAACTAAATTTGCTAGAAACATTGTTGTACTTCTTTATATATTCCTATTTCTATGGTTAATACCAACTAGATCGCTGGCGGTAGAGTAGCCCGGACAGGGAAAGTTGTTGTATTTGCCGCCTGTCGTTGTAATTATACTGTCATGTTCCGGTGTTAGGTAAGGGTAGAGTAACCGGTAGATTAACACATTTAAGGTCTAATATCCTGTCCACTAAACAACGTCGCACATGTAACTGCTTTGGTGTCTATCACCATCAAGAGAGCAATGTGTGTATTCGTTGATTATTACATAAAAATATGATACGAGTCTTTAGTGTAGGCTTGACGATATGATGAGGGTCTAAAAATAAGGGCTTTCTGTAAATAGGAGGACATTTACAATTAAAATATGTTTTTATGCAGTTTGCTTTATTTTATTACATGCTTAGTTTTAAGAAATAATAAAAATATTAACAAACCAGATTTTTTTAAATTTGGTAAGAATTATTAATTTAAATGATTGCACACACTTAATAATTGTCAGTCCCCGAGTCCCAGTTATTATGTAGAGGGAGGACGAGATGATTAAACATGGAAAAGGAGAAGATATCTTGCTCCTTGTATAAAACATCTGGTAGGCCTAGCCAGGGATAGGTTTGTTTAAGCCATAAGGTAGTGTAAATAACGCGGGATCTATTGAACAGAGCGGGGGGCGACAAGAAGCTAGACATCCCCATGCCGGGCGCGTCGCTGTCGAGCGCGTCGCTCCCCCCGCTCCCGGGGGCGGGGGGAGCGGGGAGCGCGCACCGACGCCGCGCCGCGTTACACCGCGCTCGCGCCGACATGCACTCGCTCTGGTGCGACATGCTCTACAAGCTCTCGCTGGCTAACCACTACAGGTGACTTGTACTACAATATTTATTTTATAGTAGGGTATTTGTAGTCTTACTGCGCCTACGTTTTTATTTTTCAAGGATTGTTTTGCAAATAAATCCATTTTTGTTATCATTATGTGGTAGTTTATGCTAGAATAAGAGGGATCAAGGGTATGTAGGTGTTAGATATATAAGTTCACCGAGATTCAGATAATTCCCTACTTTTCCATTACATACATCCACTAACGCTTTCGTTGAACAGTATCTTTTGTCGGTTCCCTACAATCTCTCTTAATTTTTCGAAACTCGTATTATGCTTGTTATTCTGAGTTCAATCTTTACATAATGTTTCTTCTTCTGTCACTGTTAACGTGAAAGCGCGCAAAGTTAGGCAGGCATTGTATGTCTATGACATCATTTCTCTGGTAGAACCGTACAGACTGTCATCTCTCACGGTGTCTGTTTACCAGTCAAAGTGTCTAAAATCTAAATTTAGATTGAGTGACAGGGAAAGTTTGTTTGTGTGTAGAGAGCAGATATTCTGGCTACCGCACAACATGGACTTCCGCGGGCGCGTGTACGCAGTGGGCCCGCACGTGTCGGCGCTGGGTGCGGACGGGGCGCGCGCGCTGCTGCTGCTGGCGGCGCCCCGCCCGCTCGGGCCCGCCGGCCTGCGCTGGCTGCTGCTGCACGCCGTCAACCTCACCGGCACACGCAAGCGGGACACGCTCGACCAGAGGTAGCCACCACACGTACTCTGCTGCCGTCTACTGCTCGAGCCCTGCCCAGCCCAAGTTTCAATGCGATCTACTGGTCCTTATTGTGAATGTACTACAAATTTATAAGTTTTGGCAGTATTTATTTCTACGGGAGAACTGAGAATTCCTTAACATCTCAATTTGATGCTTATATACTTCACAATTTATAAAAATCGGTCAAGTGCGAGTCGGACAATACTTAATGATTTAAAGAAAAAAAAATTGAATTTTAGTTCTAAGTATGGAGAACCCCCAAAATTTATTATTATTTTTCTTTGAAAATCTTAATGCGGTTCATAGAATACACATACTTATCAAATTTCAATAGCATAGGTCTTATAGTTTCGAAAAAAGTGGCTGTGACATTCGGACGGACAGACAGACATGACGAATCTATAAGGGTTCCGTTTTTCGGCCGTTGGGTCCGAAACCCTAAAAATGGCGAGTACACAAAAACCAACACCAATAAATGTGGGGTACTAATTACGTAAATCATATGTGAATGTAATAGAAAATGTACATAACGAATGTAATTATTTATATTTACCTATATTTTTTGTAGGTTAGAATACGCTATGAGCATAATAGACAAAATTCTGGATTCCGCCGATCATCCATTAGACGGACAAGGTTGGTGGAAGGAATCCGAGGAGCCGTGGCAAACGCTTGCATGCTGCATGGAAATCGCAAACGCCATTCGATCCCCAAATCCGGAAGGTTAGTTGTTTGTATAATTTACTTACATATTGCTTCTCCTACTATGTATTTACTTTCAAATAAGTTATTAGAATGGCGAATATTAAAGTATGAGAGTATTTAAGCAAGTTGAACATATTTTTTTCTTGTGTGACTTAGAATCTATGATCTTACATTATGACTCGGCACACAGAAAGGTCAAATATAGTGGAGAACACAACCATGTAGAAAGTTTAAGGTTAGAAGATATTAGTTCTTATGAAAACTGTATATAAATTCACCTTCATAAGAAGAAAACATAGTTTTATAGGAAGTTCACATTGTTTCGATAGCATTTAAACTGATGTAACTGTTTAAAAAAAGTTTACTTAATATTTTTTACAATAAATTGAAATTAGTGTTTTAATATTACTAGTTGACCTGACTGATATCCTGTCCTAACTATGAATATTTTTTTTTCCATATGAACCTTCAACCAATACTACAAACATGGTAATAACCAACACAACAAAAAAAGAATTAGCAAAATTGGTCGGTCCGTTCACGCGTAATGCGATGACCAAGAATTATAAAAATTATTTTTTTATATATCAGATTATGTATAAAACCTACCTAAAAGTAGATACACGTTGATATCTTACTTCTATACTTCTGAGGAAGCGACCTTCAGGCACTTAATTGGTCTTTTGAATATGCTGGACAAGCTTTAAGAATATCACCCTATCCTATAACCCTAATTCTTCTAATATTTATTCTGTTGTAATTACACAGATGTCAGCCAATTTGAATTGAGTATACTCGTTTACACTTACCATGCCCAACTTCCAACTCATAGATATATTTTCTAGTATCTGTGCTTTAGTGGTCAAATCAAACGTTCAACGTCCGACTCGTAGGATCAAGCATTTTGGTTGTTCGAGCCGGATTTGAATTAAAGACCTTATAAAATTTAAAATTCTTAGCTTATCATATGATAAGACTTAAGATTTTCAGTGTAGTTAATTTTTTTGGACAAATTATCAAGTTTTAACAATATTGTGAAAAATAATTATGTCTAGCGACTTGTTTAGAGTATCATGTACTGAGGATGTCAAGTTTGGTAGAGTATTTTATGTCGTAATGTTTTGGAGGGTTTATATCTAAATTGGCCCTTGGAAGATTAAAAGGTATACATAGCCACGAGGGGAAGAGATTTTCTATTGAAGTTTTTTAGAATATCATCCAAAAGCTTAATTGATTTGCCTTGGCTGTCTTTGAATGCAAAATGTTAACGCGATGTTTGACAGAATACGAGTGCCGCTTCCCAGTGCACCAGGACGGGTCGTGTAACGGTCTGCAGCACTACGCCGCCCTGGGCGGGGACGCCGCCGGGGCCGCCGCCGTCAACCTCGCGCCCGCCGCCCGCCCACAGGACGTCTACAGCGAGGTGGCCGCGCTCGTGAGTACATACACAGGGCAAGTGGCAAGTGGCAAGTGGTAGCACAGTAACGAATGTTATTTTTATATTTGCTATTAGGTGGAGAACATGCGAGTTCGTGATGCGGAGGCGGGTGTGCCCGCGGCGATCGTGCTGGAGGGCTTCGTCCGCCGGAAGGTCATCAAGCAGACCGTCATGACCACCGTGTACGGAGTCACCAAGTTTGGTGCGCGACTACAAATCGCTAAACAGCTGAAAGGTACATTGTCCTACTCAAACATTTAACGCATATCATACGAGCCGTAGTATATTGTGTCATTCCCAATAAAAAACGTCGTTTTTTATATACATTATTAATTGCGATTTTATTCAATAATATAGTTTAGGCAAGATAGTATTTATGGCGTAGAAATGACGACCAGGGGGGTGAGTATGTAACTCAGTTACCAACTCAAAATGGATGAGTGTACATCGAATTGCTGTCAAATAACGTGTTTTGTATTTGCTATCTCCAGTGACCAACAGAAATACAATAGAGATAGCAAACACAAATGACGTCATTTGATCTACACTTTTACAGTTTGAGTTGACAACTGAGATACATAATCACCCCCTGGTTTTTTACTAATGGAATAATGTAGTAAAATTTCGACTGTTTCCCTATTAATTTACTAGCACAGTCCGATGCGGTGGCAGTTTTTGGCCTGCATTTATGTTTATGGCCAATGTAAATAGTATTTTTTCCATTTGTTACAGATATAGACGAGTTTCCCAAGGAGCACGTGTGGACTTGCTCCCACTACCTTACAACTAAAACGTTTGACAGTTTAAGAGAAATGTTCACTTCCACCAAGCTTATTCAAGACTGGTTTACAGAATGTGCGAAGTATGTATATTTAAATTACTTTAATTATCGTATGTTACTCACTTCATTTTGGATACTCAAACAATATTCTTATTCTGTAGACTATATTTTTCCAATTGTTGAAAATGAACAAAATATTAGATTTGTCTTTCTTAAGTTTCTCAAACTGCATTCGTGTATTCTGTAGCTATTTTAAATACATACAATTAGGGCGCATAAGAAGATACATTTTATTGAATTAATTTAAATTGCCAAGCTTTTGAAGCTTGTACAGTCTCAAGCAGAATAATTTAATATTGTTATTTATCTACTTCAAACTGCAACTTTACTGTGCGTGCAATAAGGTTTTGGGTTCATGCGTTAAGCTGTTTTAGGCGTGATAGTGAGACCACAAAGCTTTTCAACAAATGATAAAAAAAGTCAAATTAAAACGTTTTCCCCTAAAGCTCTCTATAGTAATATTTTTATAGCTTGCTCCCAGATGGCGGTAGTGTTAAAAGTTTGTAAAAGCAATGTCAAGTGTGCCCTGTGCAGAGTGATCTCGGGCGTGTGCGGCGAGAGCGTGTCGTGGCAGACGCCGCTGGGGCTGCCGGTGCTGCAGCCCTACTTCCGCCGCGCGCCGCCCGCACACCGCGCGCCCCTCGACCTCATCTCGTACGTACATTGTGCATTTGACCAGACTATACAACAAACTATACAAGTAGACATTAACCCAGTTTCAGATTGAAAACCAAAGCTTACTTTTTGGTTTGAAACAAAGCGTCTCTTTGGACTAGAAGACATTAATAAGTTCTATGAATGTCTATCATCTTTAAGTTTTAATAGTTGTGAAGAAGCTTTAAATGAATTTCGTGATACCTTAACGTAATTTTATGAATTGTGTTTTCCAAAAATTCAAATTAAGGTGTCAAATAAGCCAATAAAAAACAAATGGCTCTCCAAAGGTCTTTTAAAGTGTTGTATTAAACTTTTAAACGTCATTTGTTTTTTAATTATCGTTATTCCCTATTTATATAGGAAAAAGGAAATAAAATGAGTTACATACTTTATAAAAATATATTATCTAGATGTATAGAGTCCCAGAAACATGCATCTTTAAAATATATTAAACAAGGTTCTAATTAATGTAAAACTTCATGGGATGTAATTAAAAGTTCGTTTCAAATTAAAATGCATGCAAAAGAAATAGAAAAAATTAAAATAAATAACTTAGTATATCAGTATATACTAAGTTATTTTTATCAGTATATCAGTATATACTAAGTTATTTTTTATTCTATTTCTTGCTCAATGCTCAAGAAACATGTAATAATTTTAATCAGTTCTTTATAAATCAAACTAAATCTTGTAACAAAAATCAGCTTTGTTATACAGAAAAGATCTCATAATATTTCCAATCACAATAAAACCACTAGATGAGCATGATCTTATTAAGGTAATACATAATTTGAAAAAAACACAGGGTCAGCTGGCTATGACAACATATATAAAGAATGTTGCCCGTATCAAAGCTTGTTTGTCATATAATTCATTTATTATATTTAGGAGGAAAATATCTTGATCGTTTAAAAAAATCTACTGTCAAGCCATTATTTTAAAAAGGCGATATCTG
Source organism: Calephelis virginiensis (assembly GCA_002245475.1). Classification (NCBI taxonomy): domain Eukaryota; kingdom Metazoa; phylum Arthropoda; class Insecta; order Lepidoptera; family Riodinidae; genus Calephelis; species Calephelis virginiensis. The sequence goes on from NJDC01003011.1 coordinate 35,348, forward strand.
TGATATGAACAATTATTTATAGACCTATAACATTAGTTCCAGTAATTTCTAAGATTTTTGATTGATAAACTATGCAGCTATTTACTTTATTTTAACTTATTAAAAATATTCAATATGGATTTAGAAAAGCCAGGTCTACAATTTATGCATGTTCTACAGTTTATGCATGTTTTGACTTAGTTAAAAAATAACTGAATGCCTAAATAGTAAAAAGTTTCCACTTACTGTATTCTTAGATATGAGGAAAGCTTTTGATTTTGTATCACATAGAATGTTGTTAACGAAACTTGAGAGATATGGTATCAGAGGTAAATCCTTAGAATGGTTTAAAAAGTTATTTAGATAATAGAAAGCAATGTGTTGAAATATCTAAAATAAGTAGAAACCACAGGAAAGTCTAAACATTCAATTATCTTTTTAATGACTGTGGTGTACCACAAGGTAGTGTGTTAGGGCCATTACTTTTTTTAATTTACATAAATGATTTGCTTGATGCTATTAATCCTGAATCCATCTTATTTGCTAATGATACTACCCTCCTTATATAGTGCAAAAGTAAAGATGATTTATTTGAAGAAACAAGTAAAACTGACTATGGTGGCAGAATGGTTGAATGAAAATAATCTTAAAATAAATCTTATGAAGACAAAATTAGTTGAATTTCAAGCATATTATAGAAAGACTAAAAAATTTAATGTTTTTTTAAATAATACTACAATAGAGAATGTATATTTTACCAACTTCCTAAGAACAAAAATTGATAAAGTTTGTAATTGTAAGTCGCATATTGATTTACTTGGTAATAAAATTGATAGATTTATGTATGTGTTAAGAAGTGTCAGGTTTTAAAGTATCTCTTTTAGCATATCATGGATATGTTTCTTCCGTTTTGCAATAGTATGGTATTCCTATTTGGGGAAATTCTGTAGATATAATTAGAATCTTTCGAGTTCAAAAGAAGTGCATAAGAATAATATGTAGTATTATATTGATCAGTTGCATTCACGCAAGCCACTTTTAAGTTGCTCAAAATATTACCTTTACCTTGTTTATATATTTTGGCTGTATGTGTATTTGTAAAAAAAACATCATCATTTGTATCAAATAAATGCTGAAGTCCAAGGTTTATCACATTTTAGAAAAAGTGAGAAACTCCATGTACTTTACCAAAAGTTCAATATTTACAAAAATAATGTATATTGCATGTCCATTCGTATATACAACTAGATTCCAGATACTCTTAAATCACTGCCATTTAAAAGATTTCGTAATAAGGTATTTGATTTGCTGTTAGAGAAAACATAATATTAGTGTTAGATTTTCTTGCACACAAGCATGAGGAATAAAATGTTTGTAATAATATTTTTACTTGTCCAAGAGTTTGTTTCGCCTTTTCTTCTCCTGCTTGACTAGGTTTAGAAACGGTGGTAGTACAAATATGATAGGTTATAACCCTGGTTACCGGGGAATTAGTTTCGCCGTTTCTTCTCCTGACTGGCTAGGTTTGGAAACAGTGGTAGTGTATGGTAAAACATTGTGATTATATTCTCTTTGGTGTACAGTGGAAAGGGTTAAATTTATTTACATTTTAAAGTTGTTTATAATACAGAATTCAAATTGTAATAAATATATTTATTTTTGTATGAATGTTAAAACATTATGTACATAATTAAATAATTACCTATTATCAATATTGAAATATTTGCACACCACAATGTGGTAGAATATGTTAGAATGCTTAAATAATTTTGGCAAGGTCAGCAGGACCACAGTCCGCTAAAGCTACGCTGCGAATAATATGTTTCAAATAAATATTTATTTCCAGACGTCCGTGCACGATGAAGCAGCGCAACGCGTTCCCCCCGAACTTCATCCACTCCCTGGACTCGTCCCACATGATGCTGACCGGGCTGCACTGTGCCGCGGCGGGCCTGCACTTCGTCTCCGTACACGACTGCTTCTGGACACATCCTTCCACCGTGGACACCATGAACAAGGTACCTGCCACATTACACCTCTCGCAAGCGGGACTTGGTATTTACCAATTTACACTGTGGAACTTTTTATATCATAAAAAACACACAAATAGGAAACACATATCCGATGGACACTAGGCCTTCCTAACTTCGAACTATGGATACAATTTTATTTTGTGGTTTTAAGACAAACAAACGGACGGGTTTTCTAATAGAAATTATTTTAAAATTAAGCATCGAAGGTGCTAATAGTTTTTTTCTGGAGCGTTAAGCTCTCTCGTTATGCCTACCGACTATTCAACCTTCCAGACTTCTTGTAATTAATAATACTTGCAAACATATTTGCAGATCTGCCGAGAACAGTTCGTGGCCCTTCACTTTCAGCCCATTCTAGAAGATTTATCCAAGTTCATGATGAAACAGTACGCGTACACCGAGAGGTTCGTTATGTTGTTCAGTTTTATCTTTTTTTTTAATAAAATTAGTCTAGTGAAAGTTCAATCTTTGATTGAAGTAGGCACTTTAAAATAATTGCCGCCTTCTACAAGACAGGTATTTATGTAATAAAAACATAGATTCTCCTCTGTATTTCTGCACAGATATAGCACTTGGACTCGCACCTACAAAATAGGCATATTACTAGCTTTGAAGTTGTGTTAATTTATATAATTTACCAGAAGTTTAGTAGTAGTTCAGTTATTATTTTTAGTAGTTTTGAGTAAGCCTAGTTGTGTTTTTATAAGCATTACTAACTAATAACTTTAAATAACATACAGCAGCGAGATACAGGTTATTTTTTTTTTCAGTGAACTAGAAGAAAGAGCTTCGGTGAATATGAAACGTGTAAACAGTCTCCTACAACAAGTGCCTGAGAAGGGAAATTTCAACATCAATAGCATCCTGGACTCCGTTTACTTCTTTAGTTAGAGTGCAGGAAAGAAATTCCATGTTCACTTTACCTTAAGTGTTTTTTCAATACTTTTACGCATACGTAGACCTTATTTCCTCTTTATTTAAGCTCATAATTGCCTTTCAGGCCAGTGTGCTTTTGACTTTTATTGCCAATTGAAACATTTTCATTTTCGTAATACAAATGAAACAAAACCGTTTTATTGTATTATAGAGTACGAGCTCTGTATTTGAAAACTGCGACAAATGTAAGTACCGATATTAAATTGGATATATTTTTAGTTTTTTTGTTCGTTGCATATTACTGGGTACTTGAAATATATCCCAGTATGTATTATGCCATTGTAAATGACTATAATGGTAACAATTATTACTGCCAAATACTGCCATGGACTTACGTTCTGTCAAATGTAATTTTTTTTGTGACCAAATTAACAGTTTATTACCAAAAATACACCAATTACCAAAAATTAACTGTTTATTACCAAAAAATAAGGGGCTTATGACAGTTATTGACCATAATACTAAAAGAAAACTTATGTTTGTTTATTTTATACATACATAAACTAAGGTAATGCGATATATATTCAAGTTGGAGGTTTTGTATCGCACAACACATAATCAAATATACTGCGTGTTAATTTTAAGAAATTTTAATTTTCACGAAAAATCTACTGTTTTTTGGTTAGAAAAACAGATATAATTTTACTTGTGCTATAAAGTTTTCAATCACACTAATATTCTGGCTCTAATATTATGCTTTTTCTCTCAGGGTCATTTTCCTATATGAAATCTCATTGTAACAAAAAAAATTAACTGTATGTTATTTGGCACTTCAACATTCTGTTAAAAGTCATCACCTCGGCGTTTTTGTAAATATAATAAAGTTCTTGGTGATTCTTCCTATTCCAAGTACATAAAAGAAGGAACAAAAAAAACAACATGTTTAATGACACGCAAAAAAAGAATAGACTGATATTGATATTTGTGAAATATGAATTTATGATTTTTACATTGTAGCAAATATTCCAGTGTGCCTCCTAGTCTGTAGTACTCTGACTAACAAATGAATTTTAATGGAATTATTATAATGTTTATTTAATAAAGTTGCAATCAGGAAAAAGCTATGCTAAGAACAAGCTTGGATCTTAAGGCAATGATTGCTTTATTTGGTCTTTATTTAGATTCTCTTAATTATTTTGAATGTTTCTATTCCCGTCCAAATTTAAAATAAATTTGTTTAGTTATATTTTTCATATTTCGAGCCGTTCACCATTGATAGGCGGATCTTTCACAATTTTGATACTATTTTGTATCGAAACGTATAAAACTTGTATAATAACTCATTTTTAGTTTCATTAATGAGTGATTTTATAACTTTTTTTAAAAATGAGTGATCAAGTTTAGCTTACTCATTTATGATTCAATGGTAAAATAAACTAGGTATTATTGTTGTATAATACCATATATATGCCTTGACAAAATATTTAATAATATTTAGTACGGGTGGCAGTGCATTAGTTAGGTCCATTTGTACCAAAAATTGTCGGGCTTCAAAAAAGCCATGATGCCATGTTTTGTAAAATTTGTTGTAGTGCAATCCATAATATGTAGACTGTGATGGTTAAATTTCTAACAATAAATTAAGTTGAATAACCTGATTTTTATTGTTTTCACATCTCGTGAAGCTATAGGTTGAACATCAACTCCTTAAAAAGCCTAGAAAATCCTTTAATTACTCAGGTACACTGATAAACTAAACTTGGATTGTAGCAAAATCAATGCTACAAAAAAAAGTATCTTCACGCCCACATCCCCGAAGAGGTAGGCAGAGGTACTACCAAGGCACCCACTATTAGCCGAAGACACTAAGTCTCACAATGTGATAGGTGGCAAGCCTATCGCCAACCGGGCACATTTCCAATGCCGACCAACATTTTTTTTTATTAGAAAATTGGAAAAATCCAATTTTCTTTGTTTGGTCGACCCGGGATTCGAACCCGGGACCTCATGCAGTCAAGTCCAACACCCGGACCGCTAGACCACAGAGGCGATTCAATGCTACAAAAAAAGCAATACTTGACATAGAGCAAAAAGTGGGCGGGGAAGATAGTTGATAAAAGTGCCGGCCGAATTTCAGATATATTCGAGTACTTTGATTCCGGCCATCATGCCCAATTTTTTTGTGGTTTTGTCATATTTGCCCCCTCTGCAGGCCGTCATAAATTATCCCTTCTAGATGTGTTTTAGAAATGAGCGATTTACGCATTTTCAGTTTAGGATTACTAAAGACAGGCGTTCTCGATCGCTTTTCACTGTCCGCGTCGATTAAATAGCATAATGTACATCTAAATTTAGAATGGTTTGAGAAAACTACCTATGTAGGTATGTGGGTTTATCTAGATTTAGATAATATCTCCACACCACTTGGCTCCAATTAAGTAAATTTTCTAAAATGGTAATTGTGAAGGTGTATTTGTCAGCAGTCAGCAGAAGGTGTGTTCTCGTTAATGTGCGTTGAAGAAAAAAAGCTGCACAGGTAAAAGTTCTTTGGAATCACAGCTGTGTGACAGTTGTTTGAACTTGAAGTACCTACTTTAGGAAGACGCTGATCGGCATTAGTGAACAAAATTCGTGTACTTATACCACCTTTAAATATATCCTATGGCATGAGCGCCTAGTTTAAAAAAAAGGAACAAATAAAAACAAGATGCGGAATCCTACTCTTAACCTCCGCATCTAGTCTATTTGTTTTTTTATTCTTCCTTAAATTTGGCTGCTATAATCCTTACCAACTGTTAGTAGCTGTATATATCAAGCGATATGAAGTTCGCTGGGTTGGCTTGCTTTTTAAACAAAAAAAAATATAATATAATTATTATAGATGTCACAAACTAAAGCGTTTAGGTTTTTTAATAAAGAAATCAAAAAACGAAATGAAAATACAATAAGGTTACAAAAAATGTTTAATTTTGGTACAAAAATTAGTTTAACAATTGACAGTGATAGGTTTTACTACAGTACCAAGCACGAGACACTTCCACATACTCTCTAATCATACACTTAATTTACTGATTTTTAAAATATTAAATTAAATAGAAAAACGTTAAGTGCAATATTCTGATTTTAACTTTTATATACACTTGAGTTTTCGAGACTTTTACGTAGTTCATATGAATCGTGTGGATTCGTTTTTCTGTGATTATGATTAATTTATTTTATTCGTAATATCGAAATAGACTATAGAATTTCAATAAGATTTACATTTTTAATCTGTGGTCGTGTAGGAGATAATATGTATCTTGCAGGGCCTACTTTTGCCCTTTCGGAGAAAGCCGGTATCTCTGGAATAACTGGAAACGACCATGCTAACGACGCATGGCTGAATTTCAAGCCTACTGTGACTGCTTGCAGGCAACAAAAAAATGATTGTACCTACTCTTGAATACAAAATGATTTTTAGTGACAGTTTATTTTATAATGTTTAAAAAAATATATCGTAAAGAAAGATCCTCCTTTAAGAGTACCTACATCTTATAAAAATCATAGTATTTAAATGTAATTTCTAATAAATAAAAATGAAAAAGGAACAAATTAGACTCATTGAGATTATTATCAATTCAATTTAAAAAAGTCAATCTCTTACCGCTTTACTACAATAAAAAAATAAATATTCGTTGAACTTATGTTTTTTACTAACTTTTTTATTTAATTGGATTCTCAACCAATAACATGTCACGTCATACCCGTGTAGCATATTATTGGTTGGATGTCAATTTTAGACGGTGTTTTATTAAACAAGCGTCTAAATTTTTTTGTGATAAAGTGGTTAAACTTTTAAGTTAATAATCTATTACAAAACCTAATATTTCATTACTTTAATTTCAGTCCTGAAATAACTGAATTATTTAATGGAATAATTGGATCTCGTCTTACCTACTTATTTTCAGAATTGACTAGTTGCCTACTATAGACTACATAAATGAATGTTAACAACATCGTATAATTTTACTTAAAATAAGTACGTATTTAATATTAACATTGAAACATTATTATAAAAAATGTATGGTATATAATATTTGGCTGCAGTGCAAACAATTACGAGGTACGAAGTATCTATTTATTGTAGCGGTACTATATGATGGCCAGGTTGACGTTTGATATACCTAATATATAATATGTTTTTTATATTTTCGTTTTATTATAACATTTTTATTGAACTACTACTTGCTATACTAGTTATAAATGCAAAACTCATAAATTCGACTCGCGTTGCCATTCACATCACAATAATGGTTAGGGTCAAACCGGCTAATGTAGCGTGCCACAATAGGCTAAGTATTCTTGACTACAACATATAACAGGAATCTTTTTGAAAATGATTTAAACAATAATTGTATTTAGGGAAGTAATAAATTATGTATTTATGGAAAAAAATATTATGAAACATAACTTCAAAACGGGTAAAAAAGCACTTTTACACATTACCTACTTAGCTTCAGCTTTTAGTTTTGGATTGCGTGTTTTTAAACTAGTTTTTAATACAAAACATTCGAGTTTCTATAAAATTTCAATGCGTTTAGTTTCATACCTACATCGCAAATTATGCATATTTTTTAAGAAATTTGCTACCTTTAGTGTCATAGTTAACAGCGGTCATCAAAATATTTGCATTATTTTGTATTAAGTAGGTAGGAACTGCAGAGTTCGGACTACAAATAAAACTGTCCAAACTTGCAAAACTCACACAATATACGTATATGATAAGCCAACTTTATTAAATCGTATATTTGCTCAGATCAATACTTCTTGACTTTACAGATGTTTTGTATCAATTTACGGCCAACTCCAACTAACCCACCAACAAAACCCATGTAAGCCTATCTCCTATTGCAGGTACATACATACATATCTTCACGCCAAGTCCCTTACGGGGTAGGCAGAGAGTATCGAGTGCCAGACCTCACGATCCTGACAAATCTGTCTCGCTTCCTTCACATTCATAACCCTTTTTCTACAAACACGCCGGTTTCGGAGACTCTTGACACCACCCTCGGATAATATCCGATTGATCTGATCGTGAAATGTCAGCCTTGGTCTCCCCGGGTACCTACATCCATCCACATTCGCATTGTATATCTGCTTTGTGAATCTTTCATCTGTCATTCTTTCCACATGACCGAACCAGCGGAGCATGCCCTTTCGCATTTTAACACTAACACTTTCTTTCAATCCCACTCTTTCTCGGATCTCACTGTTACGAATGCAGGTATTGCAGGTAGGTTATTGAAATCGCCCGTTAACCGCTATAGCAGCTACATTTAAACATGCTATTAATTAATAATTTGTATGACATAATATATAGTATATTTTACAGATTGAATAGTAATAATGATACCGTAGACATAGAAAACGGCAATAGCAATAACAATCTACTTTACTATTCCGTGTCTACATTACACCACAGACC
>NJDC01003014.1:7503-32576 GCA_002245475.1 Calephelis virginiensis
CCATATAAAAGCGTCTTTTTCGTTTTTTAGGCTACTACCTACTGTCAAATAAGTGCGGAGATTTGTTCCAGTATCATTATCTATTTTTTTATTTATGACGTCTGAATAGGCAAAAACTTTGGTGCTGTAAGTCTGCGTTGTATTGAAATGAAATAAAATGAAAAAAAAGTAAGGCTAGTAAACGTCATACATTTCTCAGTGCTGGTCCGGACAGAATATACCATCTGCCTTCCTGCTAGGCAGCTCGTAAAAGGCAAATATATGCTTACCATCACTAGTTGGTAGTTTGGTAACACTTATCTATTCCTTATATAAATCTATTCCTTTTGCCATAACGTCAGCACTTGCTGTTGACGTGAAGTGTTCCGTTTCGGAGGATAAGGTGCCGGTACATTTATTTTTGCTCGAGGCGTAACATTCCGTCCTCAGGTTGGCAACGCACCATTACTGCATTTAGTGATTCTAGACAGCGTGAATTTCTTACTACCAGGAAATCAGTCTGGTTTCGACTTACAACATACCCGGCATCCGCCCCTTGCTCTTTTTAACCGGCTTCGGAAAAAGGTTTATATGTTTTAGTTATGTCAATCGATTGCTCTGCCGTTTCTGAATAGAAACTGAAACTTGAAATTTGAAAAATTGTTTTTGTATTTGAAAGTTCGCTATAACAAACCTAACATAGAGCTACAACTCCAACACACGGTGCGTTGCCAGCACAACTCTAAAGTATACGGGCAACGCGTATTGTTTTACGTCGGGGGAGTTACGTTCGCTGGTGTATGGTGGTGCCAATCCCGTTAAAAACTGTAGCATATTTAGCGGAGGCTATCCCAATAATTAAAGATATTACGTTTGTAAAATAAATGAATGTAAATTCATGTAATTAAGTTACACAATCCGCAAATCAATTAACCGGCAATCGGCCAATCGATCTAATGGATTGTAATTGTAAAACAATTGCACAATCATTAGCACTGACTGGCGATCGCAGACGGCCCGCTGCGCTAATGTAACACATGCCTGGAAATATATTATATTTAATCTAATAAAACTGTAGAAGCGTGATTTCTGTACATTCAAGATATAAAAAAGTAGACGCAGGCAACTTCAAATGTCCGCAGCACACAGCAGGACACATTTTTTGAACTTGTAAGAATTTTTATCTGTCCGTCTGTATTCGCGCCAAAATTCGTTAAAATGTGAATCGACCTATTGTGTAACTTGTAGTACAATTGTATCAATCTTTCTTTTCTTGTATTGTAGCACGTGTTTTACAAATTATCCCGTATATTTTTTTCAAGATATTTGTTTAGTAATTTAGGAATTACATACTTGAAAATATTCACTAAAAAGTGAACTTGAATAAATTGAAAGTAGGTGTAGAGAAACATTTGAATGTACAGGTAACCTTAGACTTAAGCTGACGTTCAGACTTTAAAGTAAATTTCAACAACACTAATATTATGATACTTTTGAGTTAAGTTTACAAGATGTTTTCAAGGGTCATCACGACCGTCTATCACCCAGGTTGAATGATTTCCAACCTCCCGAATAAACCGAGTTTCGTAAACCACCGTGCCACACCGTTTAGCACCGTAGACCACATTCATACGCTACTCCAGACTATACAGAAGACCGAGGAGTATAATCGGCCATTATATCTAGCATTTGTGGACTAAATCGAAAGCCTTCGATTCGCTTGAGATATGGGCGATGCTTCAGTCATTACAGCGGTGCCGCATCGACTATCGATACATCGAAGTGTTAAGGTGTTTTTTATCAAAAAGCCACTATGTCGGTCCGATAACAGGATTGGAGCTTGAAACCGATCCAGTTGCAGAAAGGTGTGACACAGGGAGACGTTAATTCTCCAAAACTGTTCACTTCTGCACGTGAAGATATCTTCAAACTTCTGGACTGGAAAAGACTCGGCATCAATATCAACGGCGAGTACATCACTCACCTGCGATTCCCTGATGATATTGTGGTCATTGTGGAATCGCTGGAAGACCTGAGAATCTTCGGATGAACTTGGACAAGACGAAAGTCATGTTCAATATTCATGTTGCACCAGTTCAGGTTGGGAACTCAATTCTTGAAGTTGTTGATCGGTACGTATACCTAGATCAAACTATTCAGTAAGGTAAATCTAACTTCAAGAAAGAGGTCGATCGCCGAATCCAACTCGGATGGGCAGCGTTCGGGAAGTTAAAGGGTATCTTTTTGTCCAAATTACCGCAGAGCCTAGATTTCACCAAGCACCGACGATAAGAAGTATAGAATCTACCGAAAGTCTTCGACCAATGTGTATTACCGGTGATGACATATGGGACTGAGACTTGGTCGTTAAATGTGGGCCTCTTAAATAAGCTAAGAGTCGCTCAGCGTGCTATGGAGAGAGCTATGGTCTGTGTTTCTCTGCGATATATACACATACATACATATCTTCACGCCAAGTCCCTTACGGGGTAGGCAGAGAGTATCGAGTGCCAGACCTCACGATCCTGACAAACCTGTCTTGCTTCCTTCACATTCATAACCCTTTTCATACAAACACGCCGGTTTCGGGGACTCTTGACACCACCCTCGGATAATATCCGATTGATCTGATCGTGAAATGTCAGCCTTGGTCTCCCCGGGTACCTACATCCATCCACATTCGCATTGTATATCTGCTTTGTCAATCTTTCATCTGTCATTCTTTCTACATGACCGAACCAGCGGAGCATGCCCTTTCGCATTTTAACACCAACACTTTCTTTCAATCCCACTCTTTCTCGGATCTCACTGTTACGAATGCGGTCAGCGAGCGTTACACCACAGATTTTCCGTAGTGCTCTCATTTCGACCGCATTTATCCTACTTTCATGCTCTTTCTGACATACCCAACTCTCGCTTCCATACAGTAACGTTGGAATAAGCACAGAATTATGCAAAGCGAGTCTAGCTTTTATGCGATATATGATCCGTAATTTGGTGATTTGCAAGAGAACGAGAGTAACCGACATAGTCCAGAAAGTCAGCAAGCTGAAGTGGCAATGGGCAGGCCACATTGCTCGCAGAACCGACAATCTTTGCGGAAGAAAAGTTCCCGAGTGGCGGCCCCGCACCGAAGGTCGTGTTGAACGACCTCTCACCCGGTGGACTGATGATCTGGTCGAAGTCGTGGGGAGTCGCTGGTTACAAGCGGCTGGTGACCGTGTCTTGTGGCGCTCTTTGGGGGAGACCTATGTCCAGCAGTGGACGTTCTCCGGTTGATGATGATGATGACAATATGAAAGAAAAGGTCTGTCTGTTTATTTCGATTTATATCGAAATATTAATTTTAGGCTTTATACGTCTCAAACACGTCGATTCGTACTCACGGATGTTTAAGTCCTTTAGGACCTTTAGTAGCGGACAATTAACAATAACCTTTTAAGTGATCTAATAGTACAAATTTTTTTAATAGGTTTGGAAACCGAAACAGGATAAAATAAATTTGGATCAATAAAAAAAAGTCGTAAACTTTCACAAAAAACACTTACAATCCTACAAAATTACATTAAAAAAAAGTTGAGAGGTGTCAAGGTACACCCGGATGGAACGAAGTTCTCTCCCCCCCCCTCTCTCTCAATCTCTATCAATCCAAAAAAAGAAAATAAAAATATAAAAAAAATAATAAAATAAGAAATTTAAAAAAAAATTACAATGATAATAAAAAAAATTGAAAATTAAAAATTAAAAAAAAATGTCCGACCCGGGATTCGAACCCGGGACCTCATGCAGTCAAGTCCAACTACTGAACTGCTAAACCACAGAGCAAAAAGTGTCGCGACAACATTTTCGCAAGTATTTTTTCCGTCTAGCCCCCATTCACAACGCGCAATAAGGAACTTCGTTCCAATAATTCCATTAGTTTCTGTTGAAGATATGTTTACAGAAAGAAACGTGAGTAATCCCAATTTTAATATAGTGAAGATACTATACCATTAGGTATATTTGCAATATTTCAGTCATAATGACGATATGTTTTTAATGTTTTTATTTAAGTAAAATAAATTAATTCAAAGGGTTTGTTGGAATTGTCCACATTTTTTTAATAACTTCAGAATATTTGGGAGAATGTAGTATTCATTTTTGAAACAACCATTGCTAAAGCAATCTACATATTATTACAAAAGTGATGTGAATGGTAATTTATTCTATAAAAACAAATTTGAAAAGAATTCATAAGTTCTACCTACATAGCTTGATGTTGGTCACTAAAAGAAAAAGATATGTAGGTTTAGTTTCCCCCGTGTTTTTCCGGGTCCGCTGAGTAGAATAGACTGTCTGCCTCTCTGCCAGGTAGCTGGTAAGAAGCGGGTACTGGTTAAAATGTAGGTCAGTAGCAGCAAGAACACTGGTGGTAGGGTGGTTATCAGTTCCCCTAAATCTTGTGAGGACGCGTCTAGTTAAATACCCTTATTTAAGCATAGTTTAAACATAGTACTTTTTTCAAAATTAACCTCCTAAGGACAATAATAACGAGGGAGGGAAAATTGCAAGTACTGCCTTTCTTATTACTTGAGAAAGCCAGAAATAGCTAGTATTTATGTAAAGAATAATTTCTCTTTGCAAGGACCGGATATTGTACTTGGTCCCACCTCGGTCATTCGGTCACCGCACCACATCTACTACTGATATCTATTAAAACTATACGACATTCAATGATATTAAGCAAACAAATAAACATCGCACAATATCTTCTGTATCTAGTCAAAGTTCGAAGCCAACAACACCACCACATAACTTTTGTAGTCTTAAACCTACCAGCGGTTTTACGTAGTACGTTTTCAACACTGACCGGGTACAATGGATACATATTATGTCTTTGTCTGTCGGATTTTTATTTCTACTAAACTCGCCTTGTCAGTTACGCTTGTAATACATTCATTTTTCACACAGTTACATAAAATTTGTACAAGCGCATGGGAATAAAGGTTATTTAGGGGAATATTAACTGGATGAGATGATTATTCCGAAATGTGTAACTCAGAGCTAGACTTCCTACACTGGTAACGTGACAATGGTAAAATTGCATTTTCGGTACACAGCATATTATCATGTTTCAGATCTATTCTAACAATTCTCTATTAAGTTTTGTCCTATTAAGCCATCAAAATATTTATGAAGTCACCACATATTTTAACAAACCACACACAAAGTCATTTTCTGCTGTCTGTCCCTATTAATATTTAAAAGTACGCAATGGATTTTGATGCGAATTCTTTTAAAAGATAAAGTGATTTAAGATTAAGGTTTATAAATGTATATATATACCCATGCGAATCTAGGACGGGCTTCTTGTTTATGGATAAATAATTTAATGTTTCTTTTTTCATCGAATTCGGGAAAATTTGACATGATTATAGAAACTCGCCCGCCGGTAAGACGGTCTAGACGCTTGAGTTTAATTATTCCACTATTTTCACATCAGTCACTTGTTGGTGTGACAGTGTATGTCTGTCCAGTTATACCTGAATTGGCCACCACGCCATAGTGACGTTCCACTCTCACACTTAAGACCGGCGTGAAGTAGCACCGTGGCTGTTGCGTTTCGGAGAGTCCTAGAGGCCCACTCAGCCCTCGCACATCGGACACGCAATCTCAAAGTTTCTTCAAACCTTTAACCTGGCTTGGTTATTTTACGATTAAAATCTCGTTTGCCTTCAATTGTTGCCCATGCAGCAAACGTATTTTTTTATGCAATCTTTACTCAATCTTAATAAACAGGTAGAAACTTGAATATTTGTAAGTAAATATTTAGAAGTATATTAACTATAGAAATAATTACCTAATCTAAAACATAAAAAATCATAAAATTAAAATAATCCGTGCATCTAAACGCCGTGCGAGCGCCGTGCCGCGGTGTGGTGGTTCGCGAGCGCGAGGCAGGGGAGGTAACATCACGGAGCGAGCCATAGCCGCGCGTATTCGCGCGAACGTCGTCATGATGCCCGGATGTGTATCGAAGTTTGCAATTTACTACTTGATGACAGGACGGAACCCTTTGTGCGCGAGTCCGATCACTTGGCCGGTTTTATTTATACTAGTGGTCGCACTTTGTTCGACATTCGACCATATCAAATTTTAATACATTTTTGATGAGAAGCCATCTTCATTTATCAAGACCAACTACTTTGTTTTCAAAATAATTTTAGCGTTCTGCACTTCTCTTATACATAAACTATGGAGTGACAAATTTCATAATCCTTTATAATTTTCGTAAAAAGGGGTCCAAAGTTTTTGCTTCATATATCTATTAATATTAAGGTATATTCCTTGACAGCTATGTTTGAGTAATTATTAAATAATATAGCTATTTAACTATACAAAGCTTTAAAAAATCAATACATGTCACGATTTCCTAACCGATTTTAGTCTAATCATTTAAAGAGAGAGTCGGCAATGAAGATTAAACAACAAACAGTACTCTAGTTAATATAATTGTCTTGTATGTTTTTGTAATTTATTGATCAATAAAGATTGTAGCTACTTACACTTGCGCTGTGAGTGTCACATTCCGTTTATATCAGGAATAATTTATTGTTATACGAATTAGATCTTATAAACGTTATAAGATTCAGATCAATAAACTGTGTTAGTAAATTTACTTTTATTATTTTCTTGTGATCGTAATCGTTAGCTGCAGGCTTTTTTTACCCTGCAGGAGAGACCCACACACAAAACACACTTACGATTTCGTCGAGTTTACTTATATAAGTAATAAATATAAAATAGAATTAGTTTCGTCCTTCTTGGGGTAAATACAAACTTAGGCCTGCCGTAGTTACGTATATAACGCCGGTTCAATTTATTAATTAAGTTATATTTATAGTCTGCTTTAACTTTTCTGCCCCAACGGCCATCAGTTCTCCGCGCTATGTGCCCCACCCACTGCCAATTCAGCTTGCTAACCCGGCTGGCTATGTCGGTGACTTTCATTAGTCTGCGGATCTCCTCATTTCTGAATCGATCTCGCAGGGAAACCCCGAGCATAGCCCGCTCCATAGCTCGCTGTGCAACCTTGAGCTTGTTAATCAGGCCCACAGTAAGAGACCACGTCTCGGTGCCGTAGATCATCACTGGTAACACACACTGGAATTGGATTCGTCGATTTACCTCTTTTTCGAAGTTAGACCTACCTAACTGGACCGTTTGTTCTAGGTATATATATTCGTCGACAACTTCGAGGATCGCGTTCCCAACTGACACTGGGGTGGGCGCTACATGGACATTCCGCATGATTTTCGTCTTGTCCATATTCATTTTAAGGCCCACCTGCCGGGAAACACGATTGAGGTCTTCGAGCATTGTACTAAGATCTTCCAGCGATTTCGCCATTATGACTATGTCATCGGCAAATCGAAGCTGAGTGATGTACTCGCCGTTGATGTTGATGCCCATTCCTTTCTACTCCAGAAGCTTAAAAGCGTCCTCCATTCCTTAAATGCGATTTCTGTTTTCATGCTACCCTCCTAATCGTAACATTACAATAACAAGGGCAGATGATATTTATGCTTAAAAAAAATATTTGTTTATTATTACATTATTCTATGATATTGCAAAGTTTAATTAATTACAAACATTGTAAATTGTAATTGAATGGAAATTAGTAAATTAAAATGAAATTGAAAATGATTGCGGAATATGTGTGTTAAAAAGTTGTTACAAAGATATTTACGCATACCAACATATCCTACCACTTTGTGGTGTGCAAATATTTATTAACTTTATAGGAATTACATACATACATACATACATATCTTCACGCCAAGTTCCTTACGGGGTAGGCAGAGAGTATCGAGTGCCAGACCTCACGATCCTGACAAACCTGTCTTGCTTCCTTCACATTCATAACCCTTTTCATACAAACACGCCGGTTTCGGAGACTCTTGACACCACCCTCGGATAATATCCGATTGATCTGATCGTGAAATGTCAGCCTTGGTCTCCCCGGGTACCTACATCCATCCACATTCGCATTGTATATCTGCTTTGTCAATCTTTCATCTGTCATTCTTTCCACATGACCGAACCAGCGGAGCATATAGGAATTAAATATTTAAATACATTTTAACATTTAAATCATAGAACTTATTTACATTTTTGATAAATATTTTATAAATATGTTTAATACGCTTCTTAGTTTTTTACAAATAGTTTTAAAGGCAGATAAATTTTAATCCTATCTACTGTAGACTACCACCGTTTCCAACCCTAGCCAGTCAGGAGAAGAAACGGCAAAATATGCTTCCCGGCAACCAGGGTAGACATTATTATATTATTATTAACTTATAATCAATTAGACTAAATATTTGCTTGCCAAATGTTGATTTCGTAGTTTTAAAGGCCTGGTGGGATGATGACTCAACAACAATTGTCCTGATAGTCATATCAGTAAATTGTCTTGATAGTCATATCAGTAAATTGTCTTGATAGTCGTATCAGGAAATTGTCTTGATAGTCATATCAGTAAATTGTCTTGATAGTCGTATCAGGAAATTGTCTTGATAGTCGTGTCAGTAAATTGTCCCGATAGTCGTGTCAGTAAATTGTCCCGATAGTCATGTCAGTAAATTGTCCCGATAGTCGTGTCAGTAAATGTTTTTATAGCGAAGAGTCTCGACCGACACCCTAAAAGACTCGCTCTTGCAACCCCGGGTTAAGAGACGGATTCAGAAGGCAGTTGATTTGGGACGGCCCGCATTGTGCGGAGATTGTTCAGTCTGTCACCCTAACCACTGAACTAGACCTAGTTGTAAGAACACCGTCTATGGGACTCTATTTTTTATGTTTTTATTATTAATATATTTTTATTTTAAATGCATAAACTTAGAAAATAAAAACATGAATTTTTTCACGGTTATACGATGCGAAGATTCTTGTGACGCGTCTGTCTAAATCTAAGAACTACCACCGGGTCGGAACGCGGTCACTCACTGGAAAGATCCGGCTACAGAAACTTACCGGGCTTATCTTTTTTTCTTATAAGTCTAATTTACAAAAGTATATTACAAAATATATAATTTGTAGAGATGGCTATGAGAAGCAAATAATCGCAAGCATTTCTGTCTTCTAAGTATTCTGAAATATATAACCCTCACTACACAACCTAAGTATTTTTTTTTAATTTATGAAATGGTGAGTCATTAATATGCTCGGGAAGTTTATTGTAAAAATGTATAGGTACTTACATTAGCCCGCCGAAAGAATGACTGATTCTGTGGAGACGAGACATAGGTTGGCAGAGCAAGATTATTTTTATTTATCGTATTTACGAAACGTACCATCTCAATTTTTCTTAAACAAGTCTATATTTTTATATAATATATAATAAGTATTAAAAATATATTAAGAAGTCACCGTTAGAATACTTATTACTTTAAACTTTTCACTGATGGAAACTCTTGGGCCTAAGTCACGAATTGCCCATAGCCCTCCTTTGCAAGACAATTAATCTTGTGTTTGCCTAAGCCGAGTTTCCCCAGAGAAGAATATTATAAAACATGACATTGGCAAAACAAATAAAATGAACAGTTTTAGTGGTGTCGCCATCAGTTAGCTGCCTCATTTTCTTAACAGCGTAAGCTGCTGAGCCCAATCTGATGTTACAAACCCTAGTACACTGTACAGTAAAAAAAGATTTTGAGTTGTATAAAAATTGATGAAGCAGTAATTGTTCAATTCTTAATACTTATGTTTTTTCTATTTGCTTTGTATACAAATAAACTAAAATTAGTTTTTATATAAAATGTGTGCACTATAGTGTACAAAGGCAGATTTAATGCTACGTGACATTCTCTACCAGTCGACCCTAATATAGGTATAGGTACCTATTTGAAAGAATAATTAAATGTAGTGCATAAAAAAAAAGTTTACTAAACATTTGTTGTAGGTACTTATGAGGCATTATAGGTATTTTATAAATAAAGAAAAAATAAAAAAATAGCTACCTCGTGATATATTACGCGGATTGATCTAACTTTTCTTATAACTTTTAGGTGTTACGTCTTGATGACATTAATACAAAAACAAACGATATTCATACTAGGTCTATACCTTTACGTTGAAATAATACTCAATCTAATTGGTACTCAGAACCAGATATAGATATTTATGATATTATAAATGCCTGTCTGTCGCTATTTCACGTCCAAACCGTTTAACCGATTTTGATAAATTAAATATAATACGGATATACCTAGCTAAAGACCCGAGGTTAAACATAGGCTAATTTTGTTATTAAAAATCAACCCCTACAGCCATAAAATACCCACATAGGAATAAATAGTAGTTATTCTACGCTGACAAAGTTGCAGGCGTAATATTAAATTAATATTTGATTTAACTTTAAATCTATCTATCTAGATCGGTCACATTAAACTGCACCAAAGTATATATAGGTAATAGGCAGCTTAAGCCGTGAAAAAATGCACGCAATGGCTAACCCAAAACAAATTGATGTTTTAACATAAACAAGGCCCGTTTAAAAGAAAACCGCCTTTATTTAAACAAATTATCCAAAATAAAAACTTAGTGGTTTCTAAAAATTACAAAAATATACTTTTATGACAAGCTTTTATTTGTTAGGGTTATTCCCAGCAGCCGACTTGAGAATTAATATTCGAGCCTCCCAAAAAGATCCAAATACGACTGAATAATGTTGGGATATTTGAAATGAAATGGAATTAACTTATTTGCGGAATATGTGTGTTTAAAAGTTGTTATGGAATACTTATTCATACCAACTTATTCTACCACATTTTGGTGTGCAAATATCTAAATTAATTAAATATATTGTATTTTTTTATTTATATATTTTAACATATAAATTCATTTAAATATAGTTACTACTAGGTTAGCACTAATTAATTGAAGCAAAAATGTTAACGATCGAGTTTTACCCTATCTACCATACACTACCACCTTTTCCAAACCTAGCCAGACAGGAGAAGAAACGGCGAAACAAACTCCTCGGAAACCAAGACATTTCATATTAATATTTGTTAATATTTGTACAGGTAATATATAGGACCTGTACAAATATTATTTTATTGAATCCTTTCTGCAAATAAGTCATTTACACTACAATACGTTTTATCTAAAAGCCAGTCGAAAAGCTTTTTTTATAGATATTAAGTCTCTGGCAAGAGACATGCAACTTTTCACTATTTCTAAAATGTGAATTCCCTAACACAGCATTTGTTTGAAACAAATGATGGTAATTTTTTAACAAATACACATACTGCCAAAATATAAAAACAAGGTAAAGGTAAAATGTTTTTAAATGGTATTTTTAATTGGTAAATTTAATATAAATTGGTAATTTGAATGGTAAATTTAGAAATACCTATCTAATAGTAATAGTCCTACTGGCTTAGGTATCATTTCTTTCGTCTGTACTTACAGTAGGTACTTACAACCAGCTTCAACGGTTAAGGTTAATTATTTTACGATCGAGTTGCAAAAGTTCTTGCGGAAAAATAAAAGTACTTAGGTATATTGCAAGTCGAACAAAAGCTTCAAATAAAAAACTTACCAGCACTTTCGACCGTGCCAGGAGACACAGGCACTGCGTCACAATCTCGCTCCCGATCGTCTCTGCTCTGTTCGAACTCACTCACTCGCCCCTGTCTCCCCCCATTCAGTCCTAGTATCGCGTCTATTGTATGCCGTGGACCCTGACTAACACTAGCTACTTGAGTTAACCCCAACCTACTCTTCACAGCATCAAAACTTTGATTCAAATGCATTTGCTGCGCGTGGAAAAACATCCCCATACGATTTAAAGTTTCCAAATTTTGTTGATGTTGTGAAATACATATAGATTGATCTGTGACGTTTATGGAGGAAGTGGAATTAGGGCTGCTCATCTGAGATCGCGGACTATTAGTCTCCGAGCGATCTGGCGTTTGGGAACCATAAAATCGATCCTCAGGCACGTCCATTCTGCTCGGCGGTACGAGCGTGACTGAGGCAGGATAGAGAAAGGGGCGGAGTCAGCGGTGGGGGTTGAAATTGCCCATTGAAAGTGCGAATTTTCGGGTCGCGAAGTGATTTTGTTTGAAAAGGCGCAAGGTACTATTAGCATTTTCCCCTCGAGAGTTCAGTATTGAAGCGTTCAATAGTTCTGAGCTCGTGATTGGGGCGATTGTGAGAGCTGTTGGATCTCATTCTTCGCCCCGTTTCAACCATTAAGTAGTTTATTTGGCAGATTCTTAAGAGACTTTAGAAGTTAGTCGCCGGCGCCTTCACCATTTTCGTACTTTATTAGTTATCTCTTACGGGAAGTTCAGTTTCCTTTTTGTTAAATGAGTTATTTATTAGTTTTTTTTTTTAATTTTAAAATATTGTTACCTACATTTATCTGTGTCGTAGTACTTATAAGGTACTTTACAGTTATCTGCCTAGTAGGTTATACTTAGTTACATAAAGATATTTTAGTTTGTGGTAAAATATCACTTATTTATTAGTTGTATTAGTTTTTGTAATATTGGGTAGGTACCTAATTAAGTATAAGTATTATTATTGACTATAAGCGCAAAATATTTGATCTTGTCAATAACATCTGTTATATTAGGTATGGACCTAGGTACTCTTTAGTTTACTGATATTCGAATTTTAATTAGGTAAGTTTTTTAGATTTTACATATTTCCGAATGTTTTTTATAATTAGGTTTTTCTAACTTTCGGTGCATTACTAGAGAGAGTTGGATACGACGTGACTACTAGGTAGGTACAATGATAAGGCTAAAATATGATAATAGGTATAGTTAATTGGAATATGTAACAGAGAGGTACTTTCATTTATCATTCTACTATTTTACGCTCTAGGTGGTAAATGTCAAAAACGAAGAGTATTTTATTTTGTACCTACTCTACTTAACTACTTAGGTATTTAAATTTTTAAGTAAAACATAAAGTTTAATCTAATGTAAATACTTATCTGAGAAAAACACCTTAAAGCTTAATATGTTTAAGCTTTAAAGGTAGGTATTTGTTCTTACTTAGCTGCGACAGCATTGATAAAAACAAATATACCTACTTAGTCTATCTAAGTCATTTCCTACACTCCTACTCCACGGTATACAGAGTCTATAGTAGGTATAAAATTTCAGATAAATATAAATAGTTTCGCTTACTATGAAAATCTCATATAATGAGTCCACAGTGCTTTTGTTATAATGAATAGTAGGTAAAATGTCAATTTGTTTCAATCGCATCATAGAATTACATTGCTGCTAATTAAATATAAAGGTTTCAACAGACAAGACCAAATCGACTACAGCGAGCAATGAAGAGCATGTGAGTGCAAATAACCGGACATCTCTGTTAACACGAATTTAACCAAATCGGTAAACCGGTAACGCAACAATAACAGCTTTCACGTCTGACCACACCAATACTTCTCAAAAACAAACAGCTATAGTCCAAACTAAACTTTAAATGCCAACAATAAAGCATAAAGTATATCAAAAAGGAAGTTGTAGTTACGACATTTCGTAAAGACATTTTCTTTTGTAAGCGTATCACCTATCTCGGCTTTTATCACCTATCTCGTTTCCTCTCATCTCAATGTGGCGACGGTTGCTAGGGGCGGGGATAGTGTGACGTCACGAGTTTATCGACCAATCGGGTGTATGTATTTTTTCTGTTATCTTTTGTATGTTTCTTTTGTGCTAGGGTAAGTTGGGGACATCGAGTAGCTTAGTTAAATAAACTTGTTACCTCTTGACGACTTGAACTTAAATCTCAATTGAGCATGGCTTAGAGACATGTTTGTTATCATTTATCTATAGTTGGACAAAAGTGTTATTTTGTTTTTGTTTTAGGTCAAGATTGTATTCTTTAGTCATGCTTTCTGGTTCCTATTCTAGATGCTACCTGACTGACCACGCAGTAGGCATTTTGTGAGTTTAGTATATAAAAGTAAGTACATACAATTCGGCAATAGAATAGGAATCTTTATATCTTGCATCACAGTCTCTACATTTTTGTTTGATAAAACTTTCATTTTTTGTTAGGTGCTAGTTCAGTTTCTTTTTAATTACGAAATACCCTAAATCTTCAATAAAAAACGAAGCCAGAAGTAATAGCGATTAAATTAGCTTCTGCACTGCACACCAGCTCGGCTTGTGCAGCGTGAATATTTAACGAAGCACCTTGATTGGATCCACTCGGACGAGTTTTCATTATGTTTAATTGATGCGAGCTTTACATTTTAAAAGCAATTCAATTTCCTGCTGCCGCCAAATCAATTTGCAGTTTTTCATTACCGTAATGATTCGCTTCAATATTACCTTTTATTTTAATGATTTTAAAGGATGGAGGGGGGGGGCTTCCATTGCATTTGTTGCTTTAGTTCATCAAGTATTAATTTCAATATAGTTGGTTGTATTTTCATCGAAAGAGCGAACTTTGTTTATTTTTTTTTTATTTCTGACATGATATTTTTATGGGCGTTGGGATGTAATGACACTAGTAGAATAATCTGGATATTATTCAGAAATGAATCAGAAAAAAACATTGTTCACAAGCGCCACTTGTATGGTCCACAAGTGGTACTTGTGCGTGTCACCATTTTTATATACCATCGGATCGATGTATCCTGGGCCACCAGGTCACTTATTTCTATGCGTCACAGTTAGGTAATATCATCTTGATCTTGCAAGATCAAGATTCCACCAAGATCTTGAGTGATTTTCCAAGATTTAATCTTGAAAGTCATCAATCTTGAAGTTCTAAATCCTGAGAAAACAGTCCAAGATTGTAACAAGATTTCGAGATTTTCAGATTGAGTACAGATTAGAAAGAGGGCAATACCAGAAATTTGCTTTTAACAGACTTTTAACTTTCGTCCCTACTAGTGTGGAGGCGGAAAGGGCCTTTTCAGCCGCGGGCTATTTAGCCACTGATATACGGTGCCGATTAGATGATGACGCTTTAAGTGTACTGTGTTTCTTAAAAAGTCATTTTGAAAAGGATAAACTTTTGTTCTTCATTAAATTACGTAAATTATTGCATTATTGTAGCTTGTTTGTCGTTTCTTGTTGATTTTTAAAATAAACGTTGATTATTGTGTTTATACAATGTAGTTTAACATGAAAACTATACTTAGTTATGTTACATAATGTTCAAATACTGGTTACAATCAATTTGTATTAAGTATTTGATACAAGAAAAACGCATTTTTTTCAATTATTTTGCTCAATCTCGAAAAACCCCAAAAAACTTGATTCGCGACTAAGATCTCGACTCGAATATCAATAAGATCTCGACCTAACCAATCTTGATTCAGAAAAAAGACGCCAAGATCTTGAATAGTAAATCTTGGCCTAAGATTGCATTCCCTAGTCATAGTCATGTTTCTTAGCAAGACATACCTAGCCGTTACCGTCTTATAAGTATAATAGCGACGAGTGGTTGTTACCTTCTAGTAGTTGTTGTTACCTTAGGAAATTAGTCTACTTGTTTGCCTTTTAATATCTACATACCTGTAATAAAAATTGCAGAACATTGAATTCTGGACAGCAGATCACAGTTTCAGATTTTGACTGTCTGTTTCCCAGCCAATCAGGGCTACGTCGAACTTACGAAACCGAAACTAACGAACTTTGGCTGGCATATGCTCTATGTGCCGAGGAAGGTTATTAGATATCTACTTGTTTTACAGTTAATTTAAGAAGACTGTAATTCATCAAGCGCTCTTTTTTCCAAGTCATAACTTTTGTAGTTCAGAAATTACAGAAATTGTAACTCTAAATATAAAGGGTTTTATTTTTGCCCTAGCCCCGAACACTAGAATAAGTATTCAAACACCAATTGAAGTGGAACGGAGCGGGCGGTATCAAAAAACCTTGTAGAGGGTACCTACCGACAAAAGAAGTAAACAAACTTTTGTTAATCTGTATTCTTCTAAGATGACTGAG
The DNA here is from genome assembly GCA_002245475.1 of Calephelis virginiensis. Taxonomy (NCBI): domain Eukaryota; kingdom Metazoa; phylum Arthropoda; class Insecta; order Lepidoptera; family Riodinidae; genus Calephelis; species Calephelis virginiensis. The sequence goes on from NJDC01003014.1 coordinate 23,460, forward strand.
GCATAAGAATAATTGTTTTACTAACATATTACTCCAGAGATTTGTCAGGTAGATATTGTGGATACCGAGTTCTATCGATTTCATAGGTAGGCACATTATACGTACCTATACATAATATTAATACAATTAACATTACTTCCTTTCATTTTTTTTACGTCTTTAGTAAAATTTAAGAAAAACATACTATGAAACTCATTGGCTTTTAATTATAATAACTAGTTGCTAATGACGAATTGGACGCTGGATTAACGAGCTTAGCTCACAGGTCGTCTGGGATGAGGTGGGGACTAATCGACTAACACCACTAAACAATTTGACGAAAGTGGTGTATGGTGTCGATGTATTATATCGATAGATGTGAATTTTTGTAGCTAAAAATGTTTGATATCGATTTGTATAGGTACATAAAATGTAACCAAAGGTCGACTTTTGTTGCAGAAACTAATGAACGAACACCAAAAAACTAATAGAGAGTAGGTGTGTCTAGTGTGGGGACATATTCTACTGATGTTATTGGTTAGCTAAAACATAAGAGACTTAAGAGGACTCTCGTCATTTTAATTTGATCGGTTGTGATTTAGAAATAAGGCATTTCATCTTCTGATTTCTTATTTGAATTAGAAAATTCAAAAGGAATGACTATTTCTGCGAAATCGACAAGTACTGCTGTTTGTATATACATCTATTTTAAAACTAACAACTTTTTGTTAATTTGTTATTACACGCTTCTTAATTTGTCACAAACAATTTGTAACGATTAATTTTAATCGAATCTACCACCCACTACTACTGTTTACAATTCTAGCCAGTCACGAGAAGAAAAAAAACGAGTTGCACTCCGGGAGTGCCCGCAGAAGTGAAAACTTGAATATTATAGTTGTGCATTTTTGATATGTTGGAATGGTTAGGGAATAATTTTCACGAAGTGCTTTAATTATCAGTATGAAAATACTATCATTTATGCACAAATGTCATTTTCATATCAATAACCTGCGTTTGGCTTGACAAAAACTCGGTAATGATGACTACGTTATGGCTAGGAGTGTCGTCATATTATTTGTACAACGAACATTGCTCGTCTACACATAAAGCTTATTTTTAAGATGGAACAAATAAAGCAATATCTGTTGATATTATACGTATCTGCTATCTGTGAGAATGTAATGGTAGGTATATTGCGGCGTATTATCCATTGCGCATCCTATACTCTTTGGAAATATCAAAGCAATACAAAAGCAGCAATGAATCTACGCTTTATTTTAGATCTCGCATCGTCTTATTCGCGCCTGCGCAGGGCGCCGTCTTACGTTCTCACGATCTGACGCGAGTATAGAAGTTTTTACCCATTCTAAAAAAAGTGCACAACGCCGCTAAAGAAGTTTTGACTTCAAAAGCAATGAAACAAAATCGTTTGATTATATTAAATCCGCTGGCAGGCGAACTTAGTTCCACCCATTCAATTTGTAAGGTAAAAATTAAAGTGTTTTTTTTCACAGTTTCCTAACAGTTTTAACAAAAAATCAAAATTAGTCAAATCGTTCCAATCACCCAAAAGTTATGCGCATACATACATGCATTTCAGACATTAATTATAATTTAAATAGGTTTATTAGTCTAAATTCATCTAAACATATTTATACATCTTTACACATCTATTGCATCTAAACATTTTTAGGTATACATCTTTGAACATTTCCGCTACAAAATCCTTAGCATTGTTATAGGTATGTTTTCTCAAGCAGCAAGTCAAATTATGTGATGTATATACTTAGATGGTAACTTAAGGTAACGGTGGTGTGGGCCACGTGCGGTGATAACATTCGCAGTTCAAATTGAATTCTCACAAAAATGGCTTTAAGACATTGTGAACCGCTGACGCCAGTTTTCTAACTCACAGCATGCTGTCTGTTATATTTATTTATTTTAATATTATGCACGATGTGATTCTTGCGTTATTTGTTAAAGGCAGCGTATAAAATCTCAAAAAAATCAAATAATAAACATTCATTCTATCGATATTTCCCGTGACATCTTCATTTACCTGTCACTTGACAGCTAGCGCTGTAATTGTTGAATGAGGCAGCATTAAAGCGCCAATTAACTGACATTGATTGGTTTCTGCCCTCTCCTCCCTCCCACCCCCCGCCTGGCTCGAGATAAGTGCTCGGGCAGAGAGCGAGCGGACGCGATGGACGACGCGGATTTGAAAAATGCATAATGGACGTGGGGTTTCTCGAATTTTGAATCAAAGAGACTTAGAAGGAACAAGGACTGGACAGGAACTGGTCCATATATTGCAATGTAGCGAATCAACAAAATCTGTGTTTTGTTTGATCGCTTCATCAGTCAAGTGGCTAGCATACACGCCTAACTAAACCAACAAACCTCGAGGCTCGGGTCGATTCCCGACGGGGGCAGGCATTTGTATGATGAACATTTAGATTTTTACATTTCCGGCTAATGAAATTTATTCTGGTATCTATTTAAGTATTTCTATGTGTAAGTAGGTATTGTTGACCAATAAGCATAGCACAAGCACATAATTTTTTTACTAGGTATAGGGTTAGATACAAATTATATAATTGGTCCAGTAACATTTATTTAAATTTTAAAAGAATCTTACAAGAATCTTTATATAGATATACGTAATAAAAGCTACTTTGAATTTGAAAAAAATTTGAATTATGCAAGTGGACTCATTAACTGTATTCTCGTAGCCACAGTCCCCGAGTCACTTACCGGGACAAATGCTGGATACCTCGGCTTCTCTCGAAGCGATCACACGTCACAAGTGCTATTTGTATTTGTATTAGTATTGTATTTGTATGTCACTTGTGACATCCAAGATCAGTGATGGTAAAGTGTAAGTTTTATCCTTGTAAAAAATTCGTTAACCACATAATATGCGAATATTGTTCATAGATAGTAGCAAGCAGTATGTGAAATATGTTTTGATTGCTTCGGCAGTAAGTCTACAATTTTCAATGTTTTGCCATCATAGATACATAATTTTTTAGATTTTGCCAAAGTATTCCTTCCTTCATTCGTCCGAAGGTTCTAAAATTAAGTTGCAAAACCTGCTGTTAATAGTACTAATTCTCAAACAAAAATGTGTGCGTATTGTTGTACACGCGTAGGAAGTGAAACTTCTTTAAACAAACTGCGATCTCCCAGATACGTCACAGCTCCGCCTACGGTTTCTATGCCGGTCCTAGAAATAACAATAACGAAGAACGCAGTTTAAAATTTGGTAATAACATACAGAGATATTTCGTTTAGCTTAACTAAATGTTTTGAAAAAAAATTGGCAAATTAAAAAACATTCTTATCTAATAAAGGTAAATTAGATGTTGCCCTAGAAGAAAAGAAAAGAAAAGATTTGAAAATTTATATATTAACCACAAAAAGATTTTCTCGTGGAAGATATATTGAAAATTTACCCTGCAAAGCAAAGGGATGACCGAAGCCACAAGGAGATCTGAGGTATACTTTTCTGAGTCAGAGGTTGCATTTTCTAGGACTAATGGCTAACATCATTTTTAAGCTAATAGGTCACCAAATACAAATACCGGATTAAGATGCTAATATGTTTCAAAGAATAAGACAAGAGAACCTAAATCGAGATGTCAAATATATCTGAGAGAGAACTGGCGACAGTGACACTAGGGACAGCGTCTGCAACATACCAAGTAGTTAGAGCTCTTTATAAGGTTGCATTATTTGAAGGTGAAAAATATCCTGTAGCCGGTGAAAAGGTTATAAGTTCGTCACACTTGGATGATTTAATGACCGTATATAATAATGTAAATGAAGGTATTCAATTGCAATATGATGAGGCAAACTATGTTTGTTGAATCAGGTATAGTACTATCTGATTGTGGAAATCAACGTCGAATATTCGTGGTCTAGTCACACTGGCGATGGTGGAGAACTTTTGTTGGTCACATTCAATTTTACAATAAAAATCTCTCGCTTCAACAGTTAGACGGGTTCCATGAAATTTACAGACATTTTCTACATCTACATATGATAATACGAAGCTGTGATTAGGAAAACAAAGTTTGTAGATTATTGAAATGAAAAAGCGGCCATTTTACAGATTTATTATTTATTATTATTAAAAAAATAGGTTAATTTAAATTAAGGATTTTATTTATTTTATTGCCGTCACACGTGATAACATATAAAAATAAAATTAGGCTATTAAAATAAAATTCACCTCAAAAATTAACTGAGAAAACCTACTTTAACTATTTCGTGGATACTACGTTGCGTTTGGTAGTTAATTATTTCTTTGAAATATAGAAAAGGGTTTTGAAATGGTCCCACTTAAATTTAATAAACATCCTAGCAGTTTTTAAGTTACACTTAATACTGCTTACATTTTTCAATTATCTAATCATAGTAAATAACACGGAATCACCTCGGAATCATAACCTATCTTTCGAACTAAAAACCATCTAAATCAGTTGGCTATTGGCCGAGTAATCGCCCGTTCAACGGCTCGCAGCCATTATATGCCTCTTAAAAAAAGAAAATTATCAAACATGTAAAAAAAATGAAAAAAGAACATACATATAATTGTATTGAGAAACTCCTTCTTTTTTGGAGTCTGTTAAAAACTAGACATAAAGGTTTTGAGACTTACCTAAAACCGTAAAGACTTAATATTCTGTGGTATATTCATTGTCGACAACTGAACCTGAAACTACTAATATATTAAGATTGTCTTTAGTCGCAAGTTTATTTGATATGTTGGGCTGCTAAAACCTAATGTGATATTAGCGTAAGTCTTTATACAAAAATTGTAGCTAGTAGGCATTAATTGGGTCGACCAATTTAATGTAGAGATAATAAAAATAACTAAACCCACTTTAAAACTAAAAAAGTATAAAATAATAAAAAGCTTATTATTAATTATATACTACTTATCTATTATTTATAAGTGCTGTTTACTAATAGGTTTGAAGTCGGTGCCAAGCCTTAAACTAATAATATAATTATTATATCACGAGTAAGTATTAAATTGGATTGGCACCGACTTCAGACCTATTAGTAAATAGCACATATGAATATAACACTTTAAAAAAAATAAAAAAACAGTCATAATTAATGAAGTTTAAAACCATCTCAAGCATGTCAGCTTTAAAAAAAGAATCTGCATACAAATCGATCTATCCTTTCACAAGGTATGTTGCCACGGATGGAAACACACACTTAAAATTTGTAACGGCCTTTGTTTTCCTTCAGAAGTTAATAAAACCTCTCATTTTGTGACGGAGGTTAAAAGCCGTCCAAGTGCAAGTCAGACTTGCGCACGAAGGGTTCCGTACTATCATCTATAATAGAAAATCACGTTTGTTGTGTGGGAGCCCTTCTTTAATATTGACTTTGTGATCCTTACCTTTTAATATTTTCTTTAATATTTACCTACTGTGAAAATATGAAGCGTCTACCTGTTACTGTTTTTAAAATTGAGCAAAAAAAAAATACAAGTTTTACATGTTAATTGTATGGCGAATCTCCTTAATATTTTTTTTCAGTTTTTAGTATTTGTTGTTATAGAGGCAACGGAAATATATCAATTCTGAACATTTTAGCTTTCTAGCTATCACGGTTTATAAGATACAGCCTGGAGACGGACAGACATACAGACGGCAGAGGCTTAGTAATTGGGTCCGTTTTTACCCTTTGGGTACGGAACCCTAGAAAACATTACAATTGCTTCAGAGATATGATGCCATAGATAGGTACACATACACATACACAAACAATTCAATCTTTCAGCACCTCTTTTTTGATGTTCTTTAAAGTAACTGCATTGATTATGAAACAACCTACCAGTGTAACTGTTAAAGTATGATCCCCAACTCTATGGTTTTACCAGCATATCGATTCCGAAGCTTACGGATAGGATCCAAGTGAACTGATGACCTTGATTGCATTGATAAAATATGGCTAAGAACCATCTCGTACACAACAGCCTTCAAACGAAAAAAAAAGTGTCTAACTCTGTCCACCCGCTTACAATCTACGATAGGTACGTCAAACAAACACAAAAACACACATAGCCTCACATACACACACACATACACAAACAAGTCAAACTTAAAACACCCCTCTTTTTACGTCAAATGTTAAAAAAGAGAGGGGGAGTGTGTATATGCTTATGTGTGTATTTGTGTGAATGTGTGTTTATGTGCGAGTGGGTGGCATCATTTTTGATGGGTGAAACGATTTTAATACGGGGTTTTGGTTGGAAAGCTGACGTAATTTAGATGGTTAATAGCGACATTACTCATCGGTTTTGTCGAGGGTTACTGAAAATGTTCAGTCGCTGTCCCAAACAGCGTGCTCCTCGGCCAGAGAGGCTGGAGTTTGTTTGTTTCACATTGGACCAATTAACTATATTAACTCCAGTTTCCGTTTAGCTTATCCCCGGTTTCATTAAAACTTATTGATTCACTTCCACAACTAATTTGTAATTATATTATTACAGTTGATTGGCTGTTATTTTATTTGTACTGTTATTTATCACATGATGTATTCTGCGATAAAAATAAAATAGAATAGAATATAATTCACATGGAGTATACAACAGTTACTTGAGACGCTTCCATGGCTGTATGTGTATTTGTAAAAAATATATTATTATTTGTGTAAAACAAATGCTGAAGTGGGGAATACACATTTTAGAAAGTATCTATAAAAATATCTATAAAATAATGTATACTGTATGTCCTTGCGTGTATATATTATAATAAAAAAACCAAATACCTGATAGTTTTAAATCACTGCCACTAACAAGATTTCGACAAAAGCTTTTCGACTGGCTAATAGATTAGACGTACTATAGTATAAACAACTTACTTACGGAAAGAAATCATTGACAATGTAAGTATATTTCCATTAATAACAAATATAAATACGAGTACGAAATGTGTTAGTTGCCCAGGAGCTTGTTTCGCCGTTTTTTCAGTATTTTCTAAAAAGTTTTGAACATACATATTTTATTTTTTGCTGTTTTCTCATTTTTATTGTTTTATTTTGAAGTAAATTTAGGGCAAAATAGGTGTAGGGAAGTACGATCCAACCCCCTGCTGTGTGATAACTACCACCAGCGCTTTCAGTCAACCGACGAACGGCGGTCAAACTGTTTCAAGGTGGGTGGAAGTGAAATTGCTGACTCAGTTATCGAGCGTAATAAAGGCTCCAAGATGTTCGCTAGAGCTAGAGTTGGCTATTGTCCAGACCCAATTAATTAAACTGAAGACCGAAAATGGCACCATAATTTTATCTAAGACTGAGATTTTGAGAGATGTTGAGAAGTTCTATGGACAGCTGTACAATTCAACACGACCCGTCATTAGTTTGGCTAAGACCCTAAAGCCAAACTCACCCGATATTACAAGGAAGACATCCCGGACGAGATTCGGATGGCCCTGAAACAACTAAAGCACAGCTAATTACTCCTGAGCTACTAAGTGCCAGTACTTAAGGTTTTCCAGAAGCTATTTAGTTCCGTCATCCTCTAAGGTAGTGTTTCAGAAGCGAGGACCAGAGATATGGTGGGTCTCTTTTTCAAGAAAGGTGACAAAACCTTATTGGAAAATTATAGACCCATATAGTTTTTGAGTCACGTTCGCAAGTTGTTTTCAAGAGTCATCACTAACAGAATATCACTCAGGTTGTAGGACTTTCAACCTCCCAAACAAGCCGTGTTCCGTATAGGCTTTAGCGCAATACGCGCTGCGCCAGATTATACAGATGTCCAACGAATATAATCGGCTATTATTATACTATTATTATATCTAGCGATTGTGGACTACGAGAAAGCCTTCCATTCAATTGAGACATGGGCGATACTTCAATCATTACAGCGGTGCTGCATTGACAATAGATACATCGAAGTGTTTTACGAATTTGTACGATTGTTGAATTTGTACGGTGTTTGTACGAATAAGCTACTATGTCGGTCCGATTACAATATCAGAGCTTGAAACCGATCCAGTTGCAGAAAGGTGTAGGGCAGAGATATTTTATTTGCACACTGGAAAAGCCCGGTGCCAGATGGACTGCATAATTTTTAGCTGAAATGGTTAAGATCTTCACACGGTCGTTTAGCTGATCAATTCCAGGAATCCATCGAATCTAGATTTCTCCCATCTCTTATGACAACAGGAATCACCTTTTTGCTACCTAAATCCGGCAGTACTACGGATCCTAAGAACTTAAGACCCATTTCGTGCCTATCTACACTTTATAAATTTCTTAAATCCATTTTGACCTCAAAATTAAATAAGCACTTTTAACAATATTTTAGATCCTGTTCAAAATGGATGTAGAGTTAGATTGGAGATAGGATAGAGAAGCTACTCCTAATTGACATGGCTATTAACCAATAAGTTCGCAAAATTCGGAAGAGGCTTTCCACGGCCTGGATTGACTATAAAAAGGCTTACGGGGTTGCAACGACTGTTGGAACTGTCAAAAGTTCATACAGGTCAAAGCTTGTTTCTGGTTTCATGTATGCGGCAGTGGACCACAGCCCTTTGTCTTTTAGGAAGTGTAAGGAGCCTTTGCACTTCTGAACCCATAAGGATTGAGCGGGGCATTTTCAAAGACGATAGCTTAAGTCCTTTGTGGTTTTGTCTAGCTTTAAATCCTTTGAGTACCGTTGACACTATTTATCGTCTTTTGTTTATGGATGATCTTAAGTTGTTTGCGTCAAGTGAACTGGACTTGATGTCACTGCTTGATGTAACACATACATTCAGTAATGACATTGGGATGGAGTTTATCTCAAATAAATGTGAGGTTATACATGTGCAGAGGGGGATGTACGCATCGACTATTTACATTTTTCAGAGAAAATATCTCTCAGATTCCTCTCCGAACCCGATACTCACAAATATCTTGGTATGCCAGAGGGTCTAGGTATACTATATCGGGACGTTATGTTTAACGTTGGACGTTATGTTTAGCTATTTTATTGAATCAGGCGTTACTTTGCGGAAATCCATTATAAAAGATGTAAAATAACCTTTATTTTGCTATTTCCGCGTAAGCAGTGTAACCGTTGTGGCAAATAATCCTCCAAATGACACAGAATGTGAC
>NJDC01003014.1:36256-53587 GCA_002245475.1 Calephelis virginiensis
TGGAAATATGCCCGGTTTGCGATAGGCTTGCCACCTATCACATTGTGGGACTTAGTGTCTTCGGCTAGTCGTAGGTGGCCCTGGTTGTGCCTCTGCCTACGTCTTCGGGGATATGGACGTGAAGATATATTTTTTAAAAATGGATATGATAATAAAAAAAACAGAAAATGAAAAATAAAAAAAAAATGTCCGACCCGGGATTCGAACCCGGGACCTCATGCAGTCAAGTCCAACTACTAAACCGCTAGACCACAGAGCAAAAAGTATCGTGACAACATTTTCGTAAGAATATTTTCCGTCTAGCCCCCATTCACAACGCGCAATAAGGAACTTCGTTCCAAAAGCATCCTTAATCGCTCAAGCGCAGCTGAAAAACAGCACAAGACAGCTTTACTTGTAATTGTTCTATGCCATATTAAGTAAATATGTCACTTATTCTGAACTGCACGCTTACCTAATCACTACATAGTATAAAACAAAGTCGCTTCCTCTGTCCCTATGTCCCTTTGTATGCTTAAATCTGTAAAACTACGCAACCGATTTTGATGCGGTTTTTTTAAATAGAAAAATCGGTTGAAGAGGAAGGTATATATTATGTATATTTTATAACCGTGCGAAGCTGGGGCGGACCGCTAGCGGTTACTAAATAAGAAAAATGCTATTACATACGTTAATCACTGCGGCGCAACCGCGAATGATTGCGTACGTAGTGCCTACGGAACTGGAGCTACGTAGCTATTAACGCTTTTTCGGTCGTTTATATGGATATAGAGCAATGTTATGTTACATTACCACGATGTAGTTGTTCAGAAACGGAGTTTTAAAGACGGAGTTTAATGGATTTAATAAAGGTCGGATGTTACCGGTCAATATAAAACATACATTATAAAATGACTTATTTGCATGTTTGGACACTTCCGGTCTGAGATTTGGCCGGAGCGGTTGTAGCGTAGCCAGGCTTGAGTCTTTTAAATTGCGGGACATTTGTGAGTAACTACCAACTAATGCTATATATTTTTCAAATGCAAGCATTGGATTTTTTTATATTAAAAAATACTAAATATGTTAATGTACATTGCCAATCCGAACGTGCTCTCTCTACAATAGGCAAATTAAAATAGTACTATTTACTGATTTTGGCAATTGCTAGCCGGTGTGTTTTTAAATAGCAGGGTAAAATATCAAACTGAAGACATATTGATGTGTTAAGTTCAAGTTATAGTTTACCACATTCCAAGACGATACAGTATTCATCTTACAGAATTTGTAAAGAGTTGTCACCCGCAGTTTCATCTGCCTTTTTCATCATAGAAGTATTACATAGTAATATCAACATTACAGAAAAGCGAAACACTTTGACACCCGTATTCAAGAAGCATACTTGCCTAAGTAGTGAATCAACGCTTTACAAAGTACGACTTTAAGCTATACAGTCCTTGCATCAAGCCAACCAATTCGTAAACAATACTTGGAACTTACTTAGCTTAGTCGCGTCAACCAATCACGTTACTGATTTCAACAAATCAGTAACGTGATTGGTCCGTTTATGATAACGTACTTCATTCAGCTTTTGAATATATCATGTCAATGGTCAAATCATAGCAAATGTTAGTCAAAATAATTTATCCCACAAAAACATTTCATGTTAAATGTTGCCAAGACGAGACCATACAGCTCGCACTGTCAAAAAGTAATAAAATCTCGTGTGGAGTTAAGTTTCTAGCCCTACATGCCCAGCCCTAAATTAATAAGCCCTAATTTTACACTCAAGTTACGGGGAAACACTACATTTATAGCTCGTACCGCGTAATTCGTAGCGCGTAGCAGAGTTTTCCCGCTATAATCTCATAGGCGTGCAAACCGTGGACTTAACTGGCGAGTCGGCCGCACGGAAAGAGTTTAAAGATTGAATAGATTTTTAAGCTCAAGCCATTATGACGAATAGCAAAAAGTCCGTACGGCCGACTGAAATTTTTTGTGGTTACTTATCCACTACTACAGATGCTTGGAATTTGTTAAAAGCGGCAGCGAAAAAATTCTTGGGCGACAATAAATCTGAGGATTATGAAAAAATTGACAAAGACAATGAAGAATGTTTCAATTATTAAATTATGTTTCAAGGACTTTTTACTGTTGGAATCTTTCGCTGCGTGCATTGCGTAAATGGTTCAAGTTTCGCAAAAAATATTATAGACAGAATTGTTCCTCTTCAAAAGTTCTAAAAAAAGTCCGTGACAGCATATATCTATCTTTTAAGGTTAGCTCACTCTAACCTTCCTTATGACAACCAAATTTGTCTTAAGATAATGCATTTTTTTATGATATTGGAAGGCAAACAAGCAGACGGATTTCCTGATGGTAAGAAATTCACGCCGCCTAGAGACACCAAAGGTGGTAATGGTGCGTTGCCAACCTGAGGTCGGGATGTTAGGCCTCGAGCAAAAGTACGTATACCGGCTACCTTACCCTCCAAACCGGAACACGTCATGACGTAATGGCGGCAGGTACAGGAAAGGCGGTGGTACCAATCCGGGCGAGTCGCTGCGAAACTCTGCTACCTAGTAGTGTGACACGGTCTTAGTAACAGTAATCCTGTGCTCGCCTTTTACGAGCTGCCCGGCAGAAAGGCAGATGGTCTATTCTTCAAAGGAGCCCGGACCATCACGCATTGTTTGCGAAGCGATTTTTATAAACATGATATTAATCCTTATCTAAATAAATACATTATTCATCATTGCCCTACATCACAAAAAAGCCCTTTACATAATTGAAGTTAATGAATATCTTAGCAAATAACGCAGTTTTAAAATAACATCACAGCGTACCAACCGAGCGGCCCAGACGCATGATAGGTTCCTTACGGAACCGTTGTGCTCAGTGAACTACTTTTTAAATATATTTGTTCCAAAATATCATTGTATAATACTTTTCAGTTGAATAAGTTTCGTTTAACTTTACTTATTTTTGTTAATTTCCTTATCTAAATAGATACATTATTTAATTTTAAAGCATTTTATGGTAATTCTATTACTGTGGATAGGCGATACTTTATCTTAGAGTAATTAGGTTTTGAGTAATTAGTTTTCCAATTATTTACATTTTTGCATAAATAATAATATATTATATACTAATAAATAAAAAAATGCCGAGAAAAAGATCTCTACTTTCTCGGCAGTCTGACATAGCAAGACGGAGCAGAGCAATGAGACAGAGAATGAAAATCAGCTATTTCTTTTTTTGTTGCCTGAAACGGATTTAACCCAGAACCTCAAGAAATCATGTTCGACCCCGGACAGTTAAACCACAGGTACGATGTGTGTTTCTAAATTTTCAAAACGAATTTGTGTTAGCGATTTCTGTAACTTTGGATACAGATAAGAAATGAGACTGAGGTTAAACTAGAAAAGAGAAAGTGTATATTCTGTTGTCACGCCAAAATTACTAAACTGATTTTAATATTTAAAAAAAATAGATTAAAGTTTGGAGTTCAAAGTTGAAAATATTAAATAACTAAAAATACGCGGAAGAAGCCGCGAGTAACAGCTAGTTTGTAATATGAAATATTCGTTGATAGCGAAATACCGTGACGACACAGTCACGAAAAATCACAACCTTGTCATGAAGTCGTCACCAACATCTTCACTCTCACGAAACAATAACGACATCTTCACCAACACTGTTACCCTCACGACAATGTCACGACATCGCTACAGACCTATCACGACATCACACACACCACGCAAATATAGGACAATACGCAGTGTCATGACAAAATCACGACACCTTAATCGGTTCTGTCATGATATAGTAACAATAATATCATAACGAATCCATCACGACTTCGGCCTCAGAATATAATCAAGAACCTCGTCATCGTCACGAGATTGTCACTACTACCACCAGAGCCACGATAACGTCGAGAGATCATTACGACATCGTTAACATCACTTGCACCTTCACTATCGGATCCTGCGCGTGTTTTTCGTTGATACTATTATGCTTTTAAGTCATTTTACTACAAATTTAAATTTACTACTTACTATCCTTTTATTCATTCGTCATGACATCATCACGATACCGTTACGATAGCATCACAAACATCGCCATCATCGTGACATCATCACAATCATGGAAAATTAAAGATATCGTCACGATATTGTAGCAACAACATTTTAATATTATCACTACTATAGTTATTATCGCCGTCTCTGTCACCACTAATATCATTCACTACCGTTGGCTTCGTCTACAACGGATTTTTTTCATGTTACATAAAAATAACGTACAATTATTTTGACACCCCGTTAAAGTTGCTCTAGCTAAACACAAACACGCGCAGTTTTCACTTGTGCCGGCACTCCCGGAGTGCAACTCTTTTTTTTAAGAGAGCTGTTGAAAGCAAACAAGAACACATATTTCCTGATAGCAAAAATATCTGATTAGTGTTACCAGTACGCCATAAGTAGTAATTTACGAGCACGTGGTCTTTGGGTCAGCAAGTTACTCAAATATTGCATTTTATTATAATGCTTCAGTAGCGGTTTCATTGAAGTCCTTTTTTAAAACTTTAAATTACACACTTTTGTGTGGATTCGTACAATTCCAGCAATAAGATATTGTATCATAAGGCCGCAAAAATAAGTCTATTTCCGCAAATTTCAAAGAAAGAAAAAATTTCACTTCCAGCAGGATTTGAACCTGTACCCTTTCTTCTCTTCTTTTCTTCTCATATTCCATGTACCAAATAGGTACATGAAATATGAGAGGTGGAATGAAAGCGAAGATAAATGAATTGAACGATACAATACATGAGAGGTGCCTGGATTTAGTGTATATAAGAGAGACTAAGGTAGGGATAATTGTGATCTTCCAGGTGAAGGGTTTGCCCTGAGAGCTAGTGTAATACAAAGCAAACACTCCGGTGCTGGAGCAGGTATCCAGTCTCGCCTAACCTCATGTCTTAAAGATTATTTTTTGATCAGTCCGAGATTGCTTTGGGTCTGTATTAAACTGGGAGTCATGCTTGTTTTTGTAGAAATGGTCTATGCTCCGGTAAACTCGTCAACTTACAACTTAATCAAGTTTGTTGATTCTATGAGCAAAATTCTGGAAATGGTTAAAGGATATTAAAGATTTCTTAATCTTGTTGTCTGTAACATTATAATATTTTAGCATGAGTACTTACATTCTTATCACTCGGAGAAAAAATTATCAAATGAGTAAGATAGGCTTGATTTTGGTTAATAGTCACCTCCGAAAAGGTCTAATGGCCATGAAAGCCTAGGAGGGCTCATCTTTTAACACGGCCCACTATTAGGTTACTAGCCAATACAGGGTATGAAAGGCTCAGTGTACGAAGCATGTTTAAGAATCAACACCAAGACAGGATGGAAAGTGCGTACCTATCGTACGCACACGTGAATAAACGTTGAAAAGTTTTGAAAATGGTATGGTGGATGGTGTGAAAGAAAGGTTTGATAGTGCAAAGAGTCACTTAATGATGACGCATGGTGTCATAAAGAGGTGAAAACCTCCGGTGAACAAAAAAGAAAGTTTGACTATTTAATATGTTTTCAATCGAATGAAAGGACGACAGATTTGAGAAAAGACAGGTACCGTTGTTACAAAAATACAACCAAAGCACTAGTAAAAGAGAGAGTGTGATACTGAAAGAGATATTGCCTAAAATTTCAAAACAGACATCAAACTCTTCTGGAGGGAGGGGAAGAAGTGTGGGGTTGTCCGTTTGCCTATAGAATTAATAGAATTAAGAGTGGTTATGTTCTTGAAAGCACGGATGATATGTTAAAACATTGTACCCTTGTATTAAGTAAGGGTTAAAGAATATATTGCACCCGTTACGGAGGCATCAGTTTGGTCAGATTAGCATCAAAGTGTATTGACAAATAGTTGAAAGGAGAATGTAAAAGATATCCAATAGAATTTTTTTTATGACATTAGCAGGCAAACAAGCAGACGGATTTCCTGATGATAAGAAATTCCCGCCGCCTAGAGACACCAAAGGCGGCAATGGTGCGTTGTCAACCAGAGGCCGGGATGTTAGGCCTCGAGCAAAAGTAAGTTTACCGGCTACCTTACCCTCCGAACCGTAACACGTCATGCCGTTATGGCGGCAGGAATAGGTAAGGCGGTGGTACCAATGCAGGTGATTACAAGATATGAAAAAGTTGTATGGATCATGTGTTTTTACTTAAGATACTTATTTGGGGCCCCACAAAGATTCCTTCTTTGAGTTTGGCATCCGACAGATTAGGAAAAATGATTTTTAAATATTTAAAAGCAAGTCTATTTTTGTCAAGTGCTTTACCAAATTTTTCCATTTATCCCAGTTATTTCTAAAAAAACTTGACGTGATAAAAATATGAGACATGCATATTAGTAATATGACATCATGACACGTTTAATAATCACTTAAGTATGTAGGTATCTTTATTTACGTAAATTTTATAACATCCATCACATTCAATACTAACACACCACAAACTGAACGTCCTTATATCAGGATGACTATTACCGTTACTATTTTGGATGTTTGTAGGTTATATATTATAAATATATTATATACTTACCACAAATATGTATATTTTTGAGCTATTTTTTATGTATATTTAGGTATAGCTAAATAAAAAATGCCAATTAATTTATAAAGCTAAATATTTAATAAATATTTATTAGAGGTAATAAAGAAAATGGTTTATTGCAAAGTATGTGTGTATTAATCAAAAGACATGGGCACCGTGGTGCACCTGTAGTTGGCAGCCTTTGATCAAAGAATTATCCTTTCTGTGTGAACGTTCAAATCATCCTCCACCCCTGGTGCGACCCTCTCTGCCATTTATGTACCCCACCCTCGACCCCCGAGATGTGATTGTTGCGGTGCTATTAACAAACCGATTACCGGCTCAAAGAGTTACGCGGTAATTGCCTACAGAAAAACATCATAATATATCTAATAATGAGCGGGCCGCAGCCGCAATAGGGCTGTCGCTCGAAGCTGAGGTGTTATTTACAGCTTGGCTTCCATGAAGTATTATCAAAATCAAATAATATATTTACATTACTAGTTCGCCCTAATCCTCACGATGAGTCAATAGATTTTTTTTATGATATTGGAAGGCAAACAAGCAGACGGATTTCCCGATGGTAATAAATTCTCTCCGCCTAGAGACACCAAAGGTGGTAATGGTGCGTTGCCAACCTGAAGCCGGGATGTTGGGCGTCGAGCAAAAGTAAGTTTCCGGCTACCTTACCCTCCAAACCGGAACACGTCATGACATTATGGCGGCAGGAATAGGTAGATAGTATCATTAATTACCGCCATTTCTTTGCCAATGTTACTGTTATGGTTTTTTAAGTAAATTTAGTACAACAGATTTCTTTTAGCCTATTACTCAAAAAGAGATTATGGCAGAAAATATAAAAAAAAACAGATATAAAATATTTAAATCATACCCCTTCATTTGATAACTTCCTTAAAATAATTGTTCAGGATTTATTTTTCAAACCCCCACTTAGGTCACCCTAGTGCCTTTGCCCAAAAGCCAATTTCGACTATTAAAAATTCATTAAGGTCCAATAAAATCTACTTAATTTATCATCGAACCAACACACAAGGATACAACCACAACCGTAGCTGAAGACAGAGACTTTCTTTCGCTTCCCTCACTCGGTCAATTATACGCACATTAACTTATCAAAACGTTTCTGATTCTTATTTTAAACAACGTGATAAGTTTCTAAACTTCAAAACTTTAAAGTGGAAAACAATAATGGCCAGTGCTGAAGTTATAGCGGAAGGATAGGATATGATACTATCCTGCCGAATCTGGCAAGATGATCTGAGCTGCAGTCTGGACTGGACCATAGATCAGTGATGCTAATTTTGTTATACTTACCTAGTGTATGTAAAAACTCCTTCAAGGTATTACTTGCTCCATAACCGACTTCATAAACATTCCAGTTTCAGTTGGACGAACCTTCATTAGTACCTCGTGGTGACGGATTTCCAATCAATAGAAAATTTGTGTGCTTACTTGTTTACTATCCAACACCGTACAAATGAAAAAAATACTTGTAAAATTCATTTGAAACTGAGAGCCCTAGATTTATATTGACTTTATAACTAAACACATAAAACGCTCGAAGTTGGTATCTCTTGTGACGTCGCATACAATAT
The DNA here is from genome assembly GCA_002245475.1 of Calephelis virginiensis. Classification (NCBI taxonomy): domain Eukaryota; kingdom Metazoa; phylum Arthropoda; class Insecta; order Lepidoptera; family Riodinidae; genus Calephelis; species Calephelis virginiensis. The sequence goes on from NJDC01003014.1 coordinate 44,454, forward strand.
TGAATGAGGCTTTTTAATCGGAATGGTAGTCAATCAGACATATTATATCCTAATGTGAAAACATGGCCTGTACACCAAAACGGTAATGCTACTTTGCCTCAGGTAAGCAATCAAGAATTACGTAAAATACGCAGAGCGGACTTTATTAGCATAGCAATCCATATTTATATTTAATTTTTTTATGTCTTTGTTACCTTCACCTATGAATCTTGCGCGCATAAATTAATTTAACACAATTGAATTACCAAGTACAGACGTCATGTTAAACCGGTGTAATTAATTTATTGAAGATATATTTGAATATGTCTAGAATGCTTCCCCTAAGTGATTTAAATGTCTTCAGTATTCGATTGATTTAGAAGTTAAAGAAGCATGTGATGGCACTATGATGGTAGAAATAGAATAAGCGATCAAAATCATGAAAATATACAATAAGTAGAATGGTGATTATGATGTGATGGAATGTTGAATAGAATAGTGAACGCTGAGACGGTGCAGTGATCCTACCGTTCAAAATACTTTCTGGGTACTTGGTAATAAATATTTTAGTAGCTTAAGAGTGGAGGCGAGCGCTCATCGCACCTTTGTTTAAAATCAATGTTTCATCCATGGACTGCACCCGTTACAGGCAGTTTAGAACCAAATTTTATAAAGAAGTAGTTAAAGCAATTAGAACAGGGTGTTTTAGGTAAAGGTTGTATGGGTGGATCTCTTTGTCATAAATGTAGTAAGCGAGCGTAACATAATATATTTACCGAAGCTCTACCATTGCGACCGCATTTATCCTACTCCCATGTTTTTTCTAACAAACTCAACTCTTACTGCTACAAAGTAACGCTGGGATAAGCACAGAAATACACAAAGTGAGTCTAGCACCATGACTCAAACCTTGTTTTGAAATAGCTTAACCAACGCTCTATTCACACAATTTCCTACATGCACTTTTCTTCCTAAGTCCGTGGCGTAACTTCCCTCCGTAATAAAAACACTACAAATATATACAATTTCATTCACCTGCTCCAAGAATACATCGTCGAGTATAACTATTACATCCACTCTGGCTATATCTCTTTCGAATAGCACTATTTTGGGTTTTTAGCGTTCAAATATACGCCTCTTTCTTTACAAATATCTGCTATAACTGTGACCAATGTTTGCAGCTCAGACGATGTAAAGCCCAAAAGTACAGCATTATTTGCATTAAGTAGGCAGTTCTCTACTTGGTCAACCATGAGCATTCTGAAATTAATTGATTTAAAAAGTTACAGTTCACTTGTGGTCATTTTGATAATTACCTATTTATCCTTTGCTCGCCTCTTGCGAGCGACCAAGCAGAGAAGCAGATAGTCTTTTCTACTCAGAGGACTTAGATTAATATGGGAATAGGTTATAGGTTCTTACATGTGTAAGCATATGTCCAAATACGTAATCAAAATTCATCAAACGAAAGAAACATTCTGCCGTCCACGCACATACAAGCTTTACAAACTAAATACATAGAGTTCACAGCACAGTTGTAAACTATCTATCTCTTAATATGATAAAATTTCCTAAAGTTTCTTACGTAAAACTCTGAGATGACTGACTGACTGACTGAGAAAGATGCGTCTCTACGATGTTGCGGAGTAAAAACAAACTATCCATACAACTTCTTCATGTCTTATTATATAACTTTTGTAGTGACGTTTTGGATGACAAGAATTCTGAAAATCGAATTACCGTGAATCTTTTGAATAGTTTTAGACTAAAACTGAAAATATCAAAAACAGAAGTTTACTGAACCAAAATCTAGAAGTTAGAAGTTTCATCACTTTTCTCTTAAATGAGCTCACTTTTCTTCTTCTTTCTTCAGCTATATTTACTAGTCACTTTACTCACTTATTACTGGTGGTAGTTTCGTGCTGCGACTCGTCCAGGTAGGGATCAAGAAATCTTTAATATCCATTAACCATTTCCAGAACTTTGCTCATAGAATCAACAAACTTTATTAAGTTGTAAGTTGACGAGTTTACCGGAGCATAGACCATTTCTACAAAAACAAGCATGACTTCCAGTTTAATACAGACCCAGAGCAATCTCGGACTGATCAAAAAATAATATTTTAGACATGAGGTTAGGCGAGACTTGATACCTGCTCCAGCACCGAAGTGTTTGCAAACCCTTCACCCGGAAGATCACAATTATCCCTACCTTAGTCTCTCTTATACATAAACAGTAAATCCAGGCACCTCTCATGTATTGTATCGTTCAATTCATTTATCTTTGCTTTCATCCCACCTTTCATATTCCATGTACCTATTTGGTACGTACCACTCTTAGATTCGCCTGCTCGAGTTTAGCTTGACTGGTTGTAGCCCCCATCTCTTCAGCTGCCTCTTTTTATTGCAAAGAGGGCACACTTTACTTAAACTTTAAATTCGCCATAGGAATTACATCTTCAGAAGCTCAAATGGTCAGAGCATTCAGTATCAGAATCAGAAAAACCTCTACTCACATGTACCGTACAGAGTGGAACTTGTGCGCATTGACATTTTTATAAACTACATTTTCGATTTGTTTGTTTCGTATATTTCATCGGCTTGAGAAGAAAGGGTACAGATTCGAATCCTGCTGGAAGTGAAATTTTTTTCTTTCTTTGAAATTTGCGGAAATAGGCTTATTTTTGCGCCCTTATGATACAATATATAATATAATTGTACGAATTCACACAAATGTGTGTAATTTAAAGTTTTAAAAAAAGGACTTCAATCAAACCGCTACTGAAGCATTATAATAAAATGCAATATTTGAGTAACTTGCTGCACCAAAGGCCACGTGCTCGTAAATTACCACTTATGGCGTACTGGTAACACTAATCAGATAGATATATTTTTTACCATCAGGAAATCTGTGTCCTTGTTTGCTTTCATTAACTCTCTTAATAAAAGAGTTGTACTCCGGGAGTGCCGGCAAAAGTGAAATCTTGAATATTAACGTTGTGCATTTTTGATATTTGTGAATAATTTTGCACGAATTGCTTTAATTATCAGTATGAAAGTACTATCATTTATGCACAAATATTATTTTCATATCAATAACCTGCGGTTGGCTTGACAAAAACTTACAAAAGTAATACCACGTGACGGCTAGGAGTGTCGTCTTATTATTTGTACAACGAACATTGCTCGTAGACGAAACAGTATACGTAAACATAAAGCCCATGCCAAAAAAAGTGCGCAACGCCGCTAAAGAAGTTTTCACTTCAAAAACAATACAATACGACAAACAAAGTCACTCTTTTACCTTTTCAGTTGGAAATGTTTCGTCCTCTTCAACAATGTATCTATCAGTAGAGGGTCACATCAGACGCCCGAGTCCGCTGTATCAGCTCATATAACTCTATTACAGGAGTAGGTAAAGTATTTACGACCAGATAATATAAATGGTCAATTTGGTGTCTTGTCCAAGTTGGAGAGGTTCGGTCCGTCCGACGGCCGGCGGAATCTAGTTACAGGTCCAAGCCGCAGACCAGTAAACGCTGAAACTGTAGAAGCTGCCAATAGAAATGTTGTGTAAGTATTGTAGTAATTGGGATGCGACGATCTTACTCCCTGCTTTGGAACTAAACTAGGTAGTAATTTATATCACTTAGTTTTGACATGTTGTGATTAAGCTTTTGAACGATTCGCTCGGACTAATATTACGCGAGAGTATTGTGATCTCGTCTCCATATGCCAACGTACCATTACAACCTTTCAGAAATCAGGAAATCTGTCAGCTTAATAATTGTTGTCCTAAATCTAATTTACAAAACGAAAACAAATTTGAAGTTAAATTTTTCTTATTTGATATTTTTTATGCACCTTACAAAATAAACTGTATTTCGTTAAAATATTACTTTTAATAAATATATAATTTTAAAATTAGTTTTTTTAATGGATTCCTGATAACACTTAAATCTGTACTTAGAACAATATAAAAATCAAACATTTTCAATAACGCTCCAAAAAACCCAGTAGTAATGGAGCCGTCATCCCCATTCCGTCATCATTTTTATGACATTGGAAGGCAAACAAGCAGACGGATTTCCTGATTGTGTGAAAATTCACGCCGCCTAGGGACACCAAAGGTGATAATGGTGCGTTGCCACCCTAAGAACCAAGATTTTCGCCTTCGAGCAAAGCAAGTTAATCTATCTTACCATTCAAACCGGAACACATCAACGGCAAGCACTGACAAATGGCGGCAGAAACAGATAACGCGGTGGTACCAATCCAAGCGATTAACTGTGAAGCTCTACCACCTAGTCAGATGTCACAGCGCTAGTGACGATAAGCCTATACTCTAACTTTTACAAGCAGCCTGGCAGTCACCGAAATCGGCCTATGCATTCAAAAGTTATGACGTCACCGACACACACACACAAATGTCAGACTTATAACACATTCCATCCCTTGTTTTCCGTCGGGGGTTTAAAAATATTAATAATAATAACAGAACCAAATATCAGACTTTATAAAAGTGCGGAGACACTTAGTGACAGAGTAGCTACAGACTAACACACAACTTGACGTATAAACAATGTGCGGCAAATTTAAAATATCAATTACAACAATACCTAAATAAATCGTCATAATGTATGTATGTGTACATTTTTGTTATAAAACTGTAGACGAGTTAATTCTGTACATTGAAGATATTAAAAAAAAATAGGCGCTGGCGACTACAACTGTATTGTAGGACAGGGGTGTCTGTCTGTCCGCGTCTATGGTCCTGTTCGACGCAAACTATTTCGTGGAGGACAAAACACGAGTGGCAAAATACGAGTAGTTAAGATTTAAATTTAAATGTTTACTTTACTGTTTGCTATGTTCCACTTACTTGTGAGATTTTCCGCCTAAAAAGTTGCACGGATGGGAATTAGCAAAGTATAGACTTCTTCAACATCTTTACGATTATACTTTATTCACCGGAACATGACATTGTTATGACATTGTTTACTAGCATACTATTTTCTTTTCGCCACTATTACGTTTTATGTATCTCGACTAACGCCAGATCTACTGAACCGGTTGGAAACATAATTATAGCGAAATATTAAAATATGGGAAACTATATTGTATTTTGAGAAATCTTTCCTTTATGTTTCTGGATTAAAAAAATACGTACCCTTTCTTTTATATGAAAAAGAGGAATGTACTGTAAAAGTTTAATCGTGCTTAATTACAATCTGTGAAGTGGGAGCGCAAGTACATTCTATTGAACTACCTCCTTAATACTTTTTATTTTTTATACTAGTTCAATAAGACGTGGACGGACGAGGGGGTGTAGCAGCAGCACGCAAGGTTACAATCGTAAAACTTGCGATACACTCCATTAAAATTTATCTGCTGCATATAGATATACTGCAAGTAAACACGTAATGAACGTAAGCAATCACAAGACGGAACAGGATAGTAATGAGCGCTCACCGCACCAACACGTCCACGTCGCTATTCAAGCGATAACTCAGTTAAGGCAGGTAGCGGGAGCTTCCTTGTGTGATATATACAGCGGCTACAGTTATACAACTTCGCCAATATCTCATACTAACAAAGTATCTGTTGTTACAGTTCATTATTTGCATTTAGACACTTTGCCATCTACTTTCGCATAACGGTCAAAGATGCTAACTTTTGTAGTGACGTTTTGGATGACAACTATTCTGAAAATCGAATTAACGTGAATCTTTTGAACAGTTGTAGACTACAACTGAAAATATCAAAAACAGAAGTTTACTGAGCCAAAATCTAGAAGTTAGAAGTTTCATTACTCTTCTCTTAAATGAGCTCATTTTTCTTTTTCTTTATTCAACTATATTTACTGGTCACTTTACTCACTTATTTATTACTGGTGGCAGTTTCGTGCTGCGACTCGTCCGAGTAGGAATCCGACGCCTCACTTATTCCAGCTACCGTAATGATAATGTCATGTTCTGGTCTAGAAAGTTGGGTAGCTTGCACAGAAATTGGCCTAACAACTCGGCTAAAAGACAGCGACGCACCCACAACATCAAACAATCAACATTGTTCACAGTTGTTGTGTTGCGGTTTGTCCACATAGTACGTTAATTAACTTAAATAATTGGCTATCTTAAGCTGTACCCTAAATTGTCAGACAACTAAAACATCTACTCGTGACTGTTGTCGGCCATCATGGAGCTATTGTTTGTTAGTCATTAGTACCTACAGCCTGTGGTAACACTGATATCAAATACATTTGTGTTTTCTACCGTATTTAATTCCATGAATGTTCCACTTGTACAGTCAGTCAGCTCAGTTGGGAACGGATTCAAACTCGCTACGAGGAGCAACTTTATTAAACCCAACTATTTTGGGAGCTAAATAGACATTCTGAAAGCATTCTGACAAACATTTACTATTTAATACCTATCACAATTCATTTTGCAAATAATTATTTATTTTCATAATACACCTAATTAAATCCTCCTAATACTATAAATGCAAAAGTTTTTATATTTGTTTGTTTGTTATTCCTTCACGCAAAAACTGCTGAACCGATTTTCATAAAATTTGGCAGACACATAGAGGGTAACTGGGATTAAGACATAGGGTAGTTTTTAATTCGAAAAATGTCCCTGTTGGAACACTAATCACTCAAGCAACGTCGCGGGCAACAGCTTGTAATTTTCATATAACTATGTTTCATTGAATGCGATAGTATTTGAACTGTAGTATTTTAGAGCACCAAATAATATAAATATTCATAAGCCGTCATATCTATAGATATGGACTGAAGTACTTCAAGGTTAAACCTGGTGTTACAGTATTCATTTATTACACAGACTATATTTTCAACCGTAATCCTACTTTAGTATTTGTCTATTAGTATGGCAGTAGGTACTCTACAGGGTAACATCTGATCTATTTTTTTTCCTTGAATACAATAGTGACTAAACCGTAGAAAGGCAGAGCGCCAAATGAATATTGCAGCACTTAAATAATACATTATATTTTATTAATTACATATAAAATCAATATACACTGTAGGGATCTCCAAAGCTAGCGTAAGTGGCAAAGTAGGTGCCACTTTAATATCGCGATCAACATCACTTTCATCAAACATTTGTTCCAATTTACGTTTAAAAGAAATAAAACAAATATGTGCTTACTCATCCAATCCATCACAGGGATCATAATAACACGGACTCAAATTAATACCTGCCTACACAATAATAGACTTGAAAAACAATACTCCAGTATATATTGACCCCTCGTGTTCTACAACATCAATTTGACATCAAAATTTGATCACAGAAGAATAGCTTTTAATCAAGGACGATAAAGAGTATATTTGCTTACAGTAGTAAAGTTTTCGTCTTAAAGTAAGAGTGTTATAAAATTGGACATCGTCTACTACTGGCTCATTAGTGATGGTAATTTTTGGGATTCATAAAAAATCGAATGGCATTTAAAGTGGTTTTAGAAAAGCCACCGATATATTTATGTGCAAACTACCGTTTTTATGTCATTACCAATTGAGGGCTTTCATAATGTAATTGGTGGGTCCTGATTATCTTGTTGTGTATGTTGCAGGAGTTTTATTTTTATCAGTGACCACTCTCGTTGACCTAACAAGTTTTTGGTATCGTGTGCAGTCAACGTTTCGATCACACCCAAAACGCAGGGCTGTGAGTTTACTACTGCTCTCACGAGCACAAGCTTTCTTCAAACGAACGGTAAAATATTGGAAAAGTCTGTCCCAAACTTGGGATGCTGTAGAGGAGGGTCAACAAACCTTTGATTTTAACCAGCGTCCGTGCGTGTGTGCGTGCGTGTGTGGGTCGACTGGTGGTCGAGTGCCATGCTGCAACTCGCCCGGGCAAGGATCCACTGTCTTACCACTGCCTATTCCTATCGAGAGTGTAGATACAACATCTACAGGCTGTTCGGGATTGCATGTGCTTATTTTCTATCTTATTACACAAAAAAATCAGAACTTTTGGTCGGGAGAGCCGATTGAGATGCGGATTTTTGTTTGGAAGTTGACGTGATCGTTAGTCGTTAGCTACATTACATAAACTTTATAAGACTGTTAAAAATTTTAATTTAAGAATTATTTGTATGTTTCTTACGCGTTTACGTACCCAATAATTAATTTTTTTTTGTTACTCTTTTTTCCTAAGATAGGTAAGTCATATTTTCAGAGGTGGTATTATGTGCATAAATTTAAATAGAATCGCATTAAGCAATATATTTAATCCTTGATCACGCGGATCAAATACTGAAACATTGACGTAGTGATGATAACGACTTCGTCACGATACCGTAACAACACCGTCACGATATCGTCACAAATACCATCACCATCAAGACATCATAGCCAACGCCATTATGACATCGCCACGAAAAGTAACGACATCGTCTTGACCCCATCACAACACAGTCACGATATCGTCCCGTCACTTTCATAACCTCACAACTACAACATTGTATTCTGTCGTCACCGTAACGACTCCATCACAATGTCATCACCAACATCGTCACAATAATGACATAGTCACTTTTGCAAAATAGTCACGATACAGTCACGGCATCGTATTCACTGACATCGTCACGGGGTCACGATATTGTCAACGCTATCACCGTTATAACGTGATTACTGACTAACGACATTACCATAGTGACACCATCACTACATTAGTTACTAACAGGCGAGATCAATATTTGCGTCACCTTTAAAATCGTAACTCATCGTTTTCTTGGTCATTATTATGTTTTTTTTTGCAAATTTAATTTTGAATGGTATTATACTTTAATAAACGATTTTTTTAATGAAATTAAAAATATTTGTTTGCAGAATATCAGTGGCAAAAAAATTTCAAAATACAAAATTATTTAGGCATTCAAACTTATTCTACTAAGGGGTTTGAAAATTTTTGTATGGACGCTGGCGTATCGACCCGCCGCCATTTTGTTTTTTTTCAAAATCGCGGCGCACGATGAAAGTGTACTCATAAATCAATCTTTACCTCCAAATATCTCGGTAACGTGACGATTTAGGGTACCATGTTATCAGACATTTTTGTTCGTCTATATATCCTCTACCCATACATATCACTTTCATCATGCGCCGAGATTTCGAAAAAAAAAAAA
>NJDC01003014.1:65415-87204 GCA_002245475.1 Calephelis virginiensis
TTGGAAATATTCCTTGTTCGAAGGATAAATTTAAAAGGTAAGATAGTGGCGTGCAAATATACTAACTACATTTTGTAATGAGGTCTTGAGGTGAGGAGTCTTTTATAACAAAACATATTTTTTTTGATTTTTGTTTGGTTTTATAAGAGTAACTGAAATATTCAAATAATTTGTAGGTAAAATATTTTAATCTAATTACTCCTTTAGAAATGATGCAAGAAACAGCAAACTTGATACATACCTACTTGATTACTTTATAACACGAAATAAATCTTATAATTCAGAAGTGACGACGTTCTTGAAAAATTTGTGTATTTGTAAACGGTACTTTTAAGACCTTATGTAATGTAGAACGAAACAGGAAAGATTTTGTATATGAAGCGAATGTGGAAATTTATGGAATTTGGGACGAAAAGTTAGGGCGAATACGGAACAAATCGAAAGAATTTACTCTTTAATTTTTTTCTATACATTTCAACTCGATACATTCAATATGTTTTTTTACAAAAATACTTGACCCACCTCAAGATTTATTTCTGCAAAATGAAGTTACCATCTTGTGTCCTGGTAATTTTAATTGACATTCAAGCCCTTTTTAATAAAGGTTTCGGTTAAGCCTTTATAAGCAGAATATATATTTTAATAAACACCCAGACCCTTAAATGCAGTGATCTAAATGTTCATCACACAAATGCCTGCCCCTGTCGGGAATCGAACCCGAGCCTCGCGGTTGACCGGTGTAGTTAGGCGTGTACGCTAGCCACTCGACTAACGAGGTGGTAAAAAAAAACCTATCAAAATCGGTTAGCTATCTGCCAAATAATCGAGTAAAAAAACATACAAAACAAATAATTAAATAACAGTTAATTTGCAAATCTTTCTTCTAGTCGTTTAAAGATGTACCTCGCACATACTAAAAAATGCTAAAAAGTCAACAAGACATTGTAAGCAATTGAGGTCGATTGATATTCTCACTATCCGCGTTCCTCCAACATTACAACTGTCACCACCATTCTTTCACGTGCCAAGGCCTCGGTATTTTGGATACATTTCCAACTGAAATTCTTTATCAATTTTTTATCTAAACACACAAAAAATAGAAACGATAATCAGATGGAATCTCCTTTACTTCATGTTTTTTCTGATTGTGTGTTTGGATTTAATGTCGATATTTAACTTAGTTATTAATAATGAGAAACCCCAGAAATACTAGACACCATTAAATATCTTAGGACATTTATATCTTGATAACACAAGGACATTAAAATTTCATACAGAGAAAAATTCTCAACGAGTCATATATGGCATGAGGGAGCTGACAGACTCAGCAAGTCGGGATATTTTATGATGGTGTAGTAAGATATTTGCAAGTCGACGCTATTTAACGGATGACTCGGGACACAATAAACAAATTATATAACTGCAAAATGTAATGTTGTGGGGATCATAATAGATTATTTTTTGCATGCTTACTATAGAGAAATAGGGGTATAGCGCTGCGCAGCAAAATTGCCTAGGTGGGGATCAGCCGTCTAAGTTATTCCTGTGATCACGAAGTCGTCTTCTTCGCCCTATAATTTTCATTTTATGAAGGCGGTATTTTAGTTTCTAAACAGTTTTTGCCACTGTTTAGAAACTAAAATACCGCCTTCATGTGTAATATATAGTTCAGTATCACAATATTTTAATTGTAATAATGTCTAAAATTTGTAATTAAACGTGAACTTCTTACGTGGGTAGCTTCTTAGATGGTTCTTGAAGAGTAGTCAATAAGGTTAAGCGTTTTCTATTTTTCAAAAAGATGTCAGGTGCCAGTACTAGTGACGGTGGAACTACACCGAGGCGAGCACTGGTCAATACTAATTAGCAACATGTAAAATCATCGACAAACGTCACCACAAGTCTCAATATAATCACATCAGGTATTTAACTTGCAGCAACAAATAAACTAATTTAAATTTCAATCTGCACCCCCCGGGAGCGGTAAGCTGGCAGAAGGGGAGGGGGGAGTTGCAACAGTTTGTTAGCGGGTATTTTATTACAGTAATTGTGTCAACGTATCGGGATACACCACCCGCTGCCCGCCAATTCAAACGTTATTTTTGTTTTATTTGCTATGGTTCTGTAGCTAAAAATTGACTTCCTTTTTTTTATTTAAAACTGAACTATCATAACTTTTTCCATGTGTTTAGTACTATGTTTGTATTTGTCAAAAGCAAGTTATTAGCTGATGTGATTTAATAAAACACATTTTTTTATGTTAGACCCCGCACAAATTTTTCTCATCATAATTTTCAAATTTTTAATGTCGCAATGAATTTGGTCTAAAAACCAAGTATCGAACTGGTTTATTTTTCACTTTGTGACCTTCAGTTGCGTGAGAAACAAGACATTTGTACCACTAAGCATACCATCAGAGCTGACGAACATCGTGCGAAGTGAAGAGGAAAACCAGAAAAGTAGAACCTGAATTCTTTCGCTCAAACTTGAGGAACAGCGGAGATTAACGACAACATGATGATGATCATAATATAATGCGTACTCATCCCATGACGTCACCCTTTCAGTTACATGACTGATTGTCACAATCGAAACACAAATTTAAATGATTACGTACATAGCTTCACGCCAAACCCCTTACAGTGTAGGCAGAGAGTATAGAGTGCGAACCTCTCACGAACCTGGCAGACCTGTCTTCCTCTACATTCATTATTCTTTTCATACAAGTGTACCGGCTCCCGCTACTTTTATCGAAAAGTAACTCGGAAAAAAACTCTAGGAGGGAAAAGTCCTTTCTCGCGGAGTGCCCGACGGCTGAGAAATCACTCACCAGTCGCTGTATGGTCGCGAGGACCTCTGACCTTAACCGAGGGTAGTTAGAAAATTATTTTTGTTTACCCGGAGGTAGGTGGAATTTATCTTTTTGAATACTTGAAGGTATTCAAAGGTGATTCTATTGCCTGTGGGTAAACAAAAATAATCCCCAAACCATGTCGGGCAATAGTCGAAAGCCCAAGCCCGGCCTTTTTCAGGGCCAATCTCCTCCCCAATGTCCCCGGACGAAGGCAAACTGGTAGTGCTTGAAAATACAATCCAGATTTTCCAAGATGTGCTTCTTTCTCGAGAGGGTTTAGACCCAGTCTCAGCCATCCTCAGGGGGAAGACGGATCTTCTATCACTATATCGACCCTAAAACCCTGAGGATACTATATTGGAATGCCAGCGGTATCAGGGGAAAAACAGTTCTTCTCAAACACCTGCTCAAAGAGCAAGACGTCGACATCGTCTTATTGTGCAAGACCTTACTGGACCCAGGGGATAAGTTAAAATCCCCAACTACATCTAATACAGACAGGACGAACGTTCAGGAACGTGGGTCTACCGTGGACTTGCCATTCTTACCCATTGGAGGATGATTCACCAACTCCTTCTCCGTCTACAGCTAGACTCTATGCAGGCTCTAGGTGTAGAGTTTCTAGTCGGTGGACACCAGATGCACATTTTTTCGATCTATAAGCTTCCGCAATCCAAACTTCTAGCAGAAGTTATGAAAAGATTGTTTGAATCTCCTCTACCCACAATTGCAGCCGGTGACTGGAACAGCAAACACCTATCATGGAACTTTACAATTATCAGCTCAGCTGGCAGAAGACTCTTCAACATAGCTGAAGCGAACGGTCTCTCAGTGTCTAGCCCGGAAACCCCCACTCACTTCCCTCACGCATCACCCACGTTCCTGACGGTATCGACCTAGCCGTCCACAAAGGGATCTCACAAGCCCCAGTACTGGAAGCTATTCCCGAAGATATGGGATCTGATCATCTGCCAGTCCTCCTGACGTTAAAGAGAATTCCATCACAAATCACCCCACCAGCCCCTCACACAATAATTTAGTGGAAACAGTTCTCCACTGAAATCGAGCAGCACATCCCGAGCTACCCAATCACCTCCGTTGAGAAAGTCAACCAGCTGGCTGATAAACTGTCCTCCAGCATTCAAGAAGCCTCAAGGGCAGCGACCACATCTCAACCAAAGAGTCGCCTGCTCCCACCCTTCCTTCCTACCTGCAGAAGAAAATTAAGGAGAAGAGGGACCTTAGGAAAGCGTTCCCCAGGGAAGTTGCCTCTTACCCACCCTTTATTCCATCTACGCGGATGATACCCTTGTAGGCGAGGGATACTCCCTCGCATTATATGCTGACGATGCTGCTTACTTCAATTCATCGATGTCTCCAGCAGACGCCGCCTTCAAGCTCTAGAGATCCATCGACCTCCTAGCAGACTGGCTAAGTAAATGGCGCCTCACAGCCAACGCTCACAAGACTCAGGCGCTGCTTTCCGAAGGTCTAGCTCGAAGAGGCAAAATAACAACCCTCCTGAAGTTGGTTGGTATAGACATACCATGGAAGAGAACCGCCACTTATCTAGAGTTACCATCAACGCCATATCAAGTCATCAAGGAAGGCAAGAGTGCTTTCCCTCAAACCAAACTAGGAATCTATAAGACCTACGGTCGGACAAGACTCACCTACGCCGCTTCCTCCTGTTACCACTTCGCAGCTCCCGATCTTCGTCGTAACTTGGAGCAACTGCAAAACGTTGCTTATCGTCGCATCCTAAACGCCCCACGTTTCGTCAGGAATGACGTAATTCAAAGCGATCTCCAACTCGAAAGCGTCGAAGAATTCATCAAGAAATCCACCACCTCTTTATTCTCCCGTGCGGATATCTCCACCCATTCGCACATCAAATGCATTGCTTCAAACCACGTGCGACCTCCTGACATAAAACCGTACCCCAGGGACTTAATCACCCCCTTTCCTCCTCACCACATAAAGTCGTTTACACGGTCGCTGATCGCTCCTGCTGGGCCTCCCCTTAGAGGTCTCACCCATTAGGGCTTGATCGCACGTGATGACGTGAAGATAGGAGTGAGGAAAAACAACCCATCCAGAAAACCACAGCAAAACGGGTAGAGTAAGTACCCTTGCTCAAACCCAACGACATAGCCGTTTTACGGTCGTAAGTAAATTAAAAGAGATCGTGAATGTCTCGTGTAAATAATTAAAAATGTTGATAATACGCGATGATTTAAGTTTAAAAAAAAATTAAGTTCAAAGTAAGTAAAACTCAGAAAATTCCATGTTTTATTGCAATATAAAAACTTAGCCTATTTTCTGGCTATTTATCTTACTTACGCTCTTAGTTTAACGATAAAACGTTCTACATTTACTTAATGAATCATAATACATACCATTCACGTCAATGTAACCTATTCAGAGACATAAAATTCAAAAAAACATAAATTACTAAAAATGAAATAAAAACAGTAAAACCTATCGAAATATCACGATTAACATGTAAAAATTACTAAATTATACAGGAGAAAATATATAAGCACATAATTATTAAACAAAACCAGTTATATACTTCTTAAGACAGCTAAAAGACATAAATTTTTGCTTCGGTTAATCTGCTCTCTTAGGTACCGATGCGTGCCATCTTTTGGTTCGAATGGCTATGGTCTGTGTTGTCTGGTCGTCGTGCATTTATTTAGACTCTTACTACTAAACCTAAAACCTAAAAACTCTCTCTCTCTCTCTCTCTCTCTCTCTCTGTGTGTGTGTGTTTGTGTGTGTGTGTGTGTGTGTGTGCGTGCGTGCGTGCGTGCGTGCGCGTGTGTAAGTGCATGTGCGTGTGTCTATCTGTTTTTTTGTTTCATTTGTTCAATATGGTATGCGAATATAATAAGTATAGTTTGTGGACAATAGAGTAACCACCATTGTACCAAAAATGAACTTTGTAACAAAAAATCCTATTATTTTTTTGACAATTTGTGTACCACATCGATAAGTGATCAGCAGTAGGGATGTGCTAACGTTCAGGGCTCAGCCTCACAACCGAGGAACTCTGACGTAGGGTTCGACAAAGGAGCCGCGTTTGGGGTGGCGCGGCGTCCCGCAGACTCGCACATGTCTAATTACATGTTCAGACATATCGTATTTGATATCGCAATCGGATTGCTAAACCCTATTGTACTGTTAACTGTTAGTGAACGTACTAGTTGCACCTTTGTTTGTGTAAGGATGCATATTTGTGTTTTGTTTCCCTAAACAAAGACTCACGACACGGACTATATCTAAGTTTCGGGAACATTGTTAACGCTTTGAGTCACTTCCTTTATTCTAGTTTTTGCGTCATTTGACGAATTCATATGTTAGCAAGTGAGTGTCCCCGCTGGGGCAAGCAGAGCGAAGTGCGCGGACACTACTTTACCTTGGATTTGGATTAAACTATATAAGCAAAATTTTTGGTATATCGTATATGAGGTAAAATCAATAAGAATACAAAGTTCCAACAGCTTTTATACTTTAGATGTTGTTACGAGTATATCTTAAAACATAAGGGATAGGAATTTATACGAAATAATTAAACCTTTATTTTTGTTTTGAAATGAAAATGAAATGAAATGAAAATTATTCATTTGTGAAATATGTGTGTTAAAAAGTTGTTATAAAGATACAACATGTGGTAGAATATATTGTGGTGTGCAAATATTTAGTAAATTTTAAGAAGTTACATATTTCTATAAAAATGTACATTTAAATCACAGCCCTTATTTACATTTTAATAAACATTTTATTTATTTATGAACATAAGTTTCATAATTTATTATAAATTAATTTAATAGTAGATTAATTTTTAGCCCTATCTACCGTACACTGCCACCTTTTATTTTTATTTACCACTACCTTTTATTTTTTTTATGTGAGAGTGAAGACGATAAGAGACAACAGTGGTGGTATAAGCTTGTAGACACCATATACGAGTATGTTACATGGAGCCAGTTTACCAGCTCTCCTGTGGAAGAGATGTTAGGCCTATTGTGCAAGTTTACCGGCTACCCTATACTCCAGGCCGGGAGGCAGATGGTCTATTTTTATACCAGATACACAAAATTCTTACGATAGGTATATAATTTTGTATGTTTAAAAAACAACAGTACACAATATTATCTTCTGTTGATTCTTAAACATACAAAGTTTTAACTGCACAGTTTAAATTCTTAAAATGTTATTGATTTAGATTTCGTCACCGACATTAAATTAATGAATGAAGTATTAAGTAAGTAAGAAAATCATCTAAATTCCTAAAAATACTTACCAACTGAAATATTAGAAAGCTGTAACTTGGTGTTTAAGCCAATGTTAGTAAAAAAATAAAAAAATATAAAAAATTGAAAACTTGAAACTCTTATACCCTATATCGGCAATTAGGGAAAGAGATTTTCTACACCTAAATTCCTTTATAGCTCAAAACAAATATAAATATTAACAAATTTAACAATAAGTGTCTCATTGGTCCGTGTTCTTTTGGGTCCGAAGAGTAAAATGAATCATCTGCGTCTCTGCCAGGCAACTCGAAAGAGGAGAGCACAGGTTGAAATATAGGTCGTCGCCATTTAGACCACTGGCAGTCGAGTGCAGTGCAGCAACTGGCCTGGGTGGGATCCACCACCTTAACAGTTCCGCTATCATAGAGACTTTATTATGTTTCGGTCCGGAGGGCAATGTACCCGATAGCATTGCACAATAGGCCTGACATTCCGGCCTTTTACATTTATGGTGTCTATGAGGGCGTCGTTTGCTGACATCTAACATAAAATGCATGTGTTACGATAGTTAATCTTTCTATTTTTAACCCTCAACGCAAAAAGAGGGGTGTTATAAGTTTGACGTGTCTGTCTGTCTGTGGCATCATAACTCCCGAACGGATGCAGTGAATTTGATTTAGTTTTTTTTGTATTAAAGGTAACTTATGTGCGACTGTTATATGTTTGATGAAAAACCATTAAGCCGCTTAAAAGATGTGGGGGGTGAAAGTGGGGAGATTAACTGAATGTCAGTATTTTTTTTATTTTCTAAAGGGAAATTACGTTCATGTGTTAGGGATTTTTTAAATTTTAAATTTAATATTCTATTATTAATAATGTAACTAGATAGCACACAATTTGATTAAATTATAATGTAAAAATTTAAATTTATTAGATTAATATTTGAATGAAGACATGACATTTCTCATAATGAAACATTGATATTTGTTAAGTTTACCATTTAATTGCAATTTTATTGTAATCTGACGTAATATAATCCAATTTAATAATTACAAGATAATTATTGAAATATTTAAATAGAAAAGATATGACATTTCTTTAAAATAATTATATTGACAAACATTAATATTAATTACGCAATACTTATTATGAATTTTATAGAAAGTAATACCAATTTTAAATAAGTGTGTGTTTGACATAGTGATACGAGTATCAATATATAATTATGCATTAAACATGTATAAATAATGATGTGGGGATCATAATAAGTGGTTTTTTGGACGCTAACTATAGCAAAATAGGGTTAGAGCTGTAGCCATAACATTATTATTATATTAAAAAAAAAACAAAAAGCAATGAAATTCTATCAATACATTTATGTAAAATGTTACCATGATAAGGCCATACGGCTTGCACTGTAAACATTTTCAGATGTCATATAGAGCCAAGCTCTTCCTTTTCGAGTTGCAACTTCACAATTTTACACCTTCCAGTCAAAATATAACATGGCTTGCCAGTTTCGCTGCTGTTCGTAGCTTACCATTACTTGTCAGTAACTGCGAAGCACAGTGCTCAACTTCTAGAGGCTGCATATTTTGACTTAGGTGTAAACTTGTGAACTTGGAGCTTGTAAAGTAACAACGCTTAGAATGAGAACATTTTCTATATGACATCTGAAAACTGTCTTACAGTGCGAGAGATATGGCCTCGTTTCGGAAACATTTTAGCTACATGTTTTTGTTTTGTTGGAATGAGATCCTAAACTTAAGCATATTTCATTGGCGATCTTTTAGTTTAAATGCTACTTTACAACATAAAATGCAGCTATGAGATGGGTTTTGATTTTTGTCCAAGTTAGTCAAAAGTCATTAAGCCTTTAAATTTGGTGGACATAGTAGTTGTCAGTAAAACAAGTTTATTTTAAATACCATAACATCCGTCCGCTCGGGTAACTTGCGTTCTATAAAAATTATGACAAAAATGGACACATACGAAACCACCAGTATTATGAAAGCCCAATCGCACTGTACCATAGTTTCGCATGCCCCATCCTCTCCCCGTTAGCGTCCAATAAACGTTACAACACAATAAAATACAAAATAAACAAAATGAATGACATTGTCACATCACAAACTTATAAACACGTCTCGTCCGAGCTTTATACCACGGGGATAGAGTCCTTTTAAGTCAATCATCTGGTTAGTATAATTTTGTAACTCATCTAAAAAAACATAACATTTGTTATAGGCGGGAGCAAATATGGCGTCTAAAAGTGAAATTGATTTTTTGTATTTTTAATTGAGGCTGGGGTTCGAGCGTTGCAAATCATTTGGGTTTTTAAAAGGTTCGCTTCGACACTAAATTCATTATATTACGACTAATGGGTTTTGTAATTGTTTATCATGTAATGGTTTGTTATGTTCCATGCTAACCAGGTCACCGGTGGCGCTTTGTCTTAAAAAAAATATTCCCAATATGTTTAATTTTTTATTTTCGCCTCCGTGGTCTAGCGGCCCAGTGACGGACTTGACTTCTTGAGGTCCCGGGTTCGATTCCAAGGGTGGTGCAACAAAAAATATTAGAAAAAATTCAAATTTAAATTTAAAACAGTTGTTTCGAACGTAACAAACAATTCATAAAACTAAATGAATTTATTCAATAGTAAGATAACTTTTGCTGCCGCTGTGGATGGCTCAAATTTTACGCCATCCCAACGTAACTAATTTATAAAAAGCATATTTCGATATGTAAAGAGTTGCAAATTTTCGTTGGAGTCCATCACGTAGAAGCGAAAATCAGATAAATCCCATAATTTTGCTGAGCAACAAGTGTTTTGATTAAAAATTTAACTTCTGCAAAGGCTCTTCTATGAAATTGACCTTATGACGTTGGTAGCTCTTACTTCGTGTCTTGATGACTACTCCTCTTGAAAGTGGATTTTTACTGAGGTAAAGCATGGCAATAGTAAGTCATTAAAAAAGCTTTTGTTGTGTACAAGTTTTTTTCTGAAATTTAATATTTTTCGACTTATTGGTTGGAGAAAACTTTCAACCAATTAATTAATCAACGATTTTAAAACGATGTTTGCAAATAACTCAAAAATCACCTATTTAAAAAAGATACTGTTAACAACTTAAAATAGATCTTAAGGAAACTTTTACTCCACTATTAGTAACCAGGCTATCAAATACCTACATGTAAAAGTTACATCCAAATCGATAAAATTGACGCTAAAAAAATTTTATATTGTTTGGTGAAGATGATTTTGTTTTCTGTAGATATAAAATATTTCTGCAGTTATTTAATAATCGGTTTAGCCACAAAAACTGTAACTGTAAGTATACAGTTACAGTTTTACAGTAAGTAAGTTTAAGTTACAGTGGGTCGCTCCACTATTAGTTTGAAATACTGTTTCTGCAAAAAAAATTAAAAATATATAAGAAAATAAATTTCTCTAAACAACTTACACGAAATGCTTTAGGGTAAAAGTTCAGTGTTAGTCGGTGATAATAAGCCGTGATTATAGATCAACAAAGGCCGCATTTAATCTAATAAACACCCAGTCCCAGACAGAAAGACTAAAGTTCGCAAATACCTCTCACTACCTGAACTACAAGCTTAGCCGAGGTGGCATAGGTGGGTTCGGTGAAATAGGTAACCTCGGTGACAGTACTTTACGTATATCAAACATCGCCGTCGCGACGCGCTCAATCAAATCGAATCAAAGCCGACTCCATTCTATTAATATATATAAAAATCTTGGTATAGATCTACGTGAATATTTTGAGTTTGAATTTGAATCTATTTTTATGTCAAGATCTTGATGCGGTTTACACAATACATTTACTTACCAAGTTTCAACAGCATATCTCTTATAGTTTCGGACTGTGACATACGGACGGACAGTCAGATGAATCCGGGTTCTGTTTTTCTGTATTTGACTACGGAGCCATAAATACTAGGAAAATTGTAAAAACAATGCTTTGTAAAAAAACTGCTATTAGCTGTTAATGTCAAGCGATACGAAGTTCGCCGGGTCGACTTGTTATTATTACATAGAAATGAATACTAATTTCCATTGCTCATAGCATCAAAACTAAACGGATGAACAAATTTTGCTTATTGTTTTTTGTCCTTAGAAGAATTATATAAAAAAAGCATAGAAATATTCATTGTCAAGTCAGGACAAAGTCTCTCGGCTCTGGCCGTAAATTATTAAACAAATTATTTGTGAATTATGTACGAAATAACAACAAGCAAATTAGCTCCATTTCGTCGGTAAGGTAATATTTAGTTTCTGCGAAACATCCTTGGTTCCAACAATACGTACATGTATTGTCATTTACGTTATTACGAATTATATTCTGGCAACAATAATGCTAACATGGAGTCTTCAAAAGTATTAGTTTACAGTGGCCACGTATTGCGGCGGTTCAAAGACTTTATAACAATGCTTGAGTTTCGTTTGTGCTATCTCCAATCTGCATCGCAATCGTTATTTAGATGTTTGTCGGTTTATGTGTCAATACAAACCGCGGATATAATTTATCGTCGGAAAATAAGCGTAATAAGAAATGGTTAGATTTGTGCAGTCACTCTTTTCACAGGTTTATTGTTTGAGCTATTTGAGCCTAATAATATAAATTTTGTAATTTTTTTTGTAATTTAGTCACTTCAAAAATGTTGCTGGTGAAATATAGCCAAGTTCAAAATTAAAAACATTACCAAAAAGATTAAGATCTATTTGGATTTTGGATGTTAATTTCTGTGGGGAAGTGAAAATCTTAATTTTTTGGATACAATAACCGTTGCTATCTAATCACATAAAAATGTAATTCATACTTATGTTTTTAATGGGCTAATTGGCTACAAGGTGTAATATTTTTTTAATCAAGTTATCTTCGTTGTTATTTACGAGTTAGTTAGTACACTCTGCGGGCTGTGCCAACCCAAACTGACAGTTCATATGAAAGTGTCTCTCAACATTTAAAAGTTTTGAATTTATTTTGATAGAATTATTATAGTTAATTATTGTTCTTTATTGTTAATTTTATTGTTCTTAATAAAGTTACAAATTAATACAGTGTTTGAGTTTGATAAGTGGAAGATTGTTAAAAATCGGTTAAACCATTCAGCTGTAAAACTAAAACAAGGAGGGAAATTTGGCAAAATATATTTTATAACTTCATCATAAGTCTGGAGTGTTTTTGTTTAAGTTAAGCATTCACATACATTTAATACATTAAGCACATTTATTTATACTTAGTTTTATTCTTGAAATAAAAACATGATGACCCGTACAGCCTCAGGTCGCCTCTAGGAAGCCAAGTTTCAGCTTTTAGATATTTTAAATCAAAATATTATTAGTTTAGTTTTAGATATTTTCGAAAAAGAACAAGAAGATAGTGAGAAAGAAGTCTTATTAGATATTATAAATTCTAATAAAAAAAATAAAAAGTAAGATACCTGGTTTATACCAAAAATTTTTAAGCGTTTGCAAAGAACGTGACCAACTGACCCTTTCGATCAATTCATTCGACTAGTTTTGAGTTTGATCAAACACACAAGCGCAATGTTGAACTGGAACATGACTGAGCCAAGCCCAGCAGACGATTGAAAGCTTTGAGTTTATCGATCAGGAAATCAAGATAGCACCGACACAATCACTATTTGAGGAACTGTTCGATAAACCATCATCCATTTCTCTTAAATCACAGAGTAATTGTAAATCGCCTCCCTTAGTAAACATAGATTTAACCTGTGACGATAGCATTATGCAAAATAAAAAAACCTGTTTTTTATAGTTATAGAAATAAATTGAAAAAATATATCAAACTTTATAAAATAAATAAAAAACAGGGAAAAATTTAATAAAAAACAAATTATTGGTAAAAAATTACAGGATATTTAAAGAAAATTATATTAAAACTAAAAACTGTTGAAATAGTAAACATCAAATCTATATTGTATAGTTTCTGAACGAACGTAAGTTAAGTTTTTCATTGTTGACACATGTAGCGCCAGTGTACATGTTCTGTTCTCTGTAAGCTTTACCGGTTTTTTTTTTGGAATGACTAATGTGTTGCCCTCCTCGCGGTTTGTACAACTTCACTGGGCTTTTACTTTAACGGTTAATAAACGTATTGTTATACTTTCATCTATTATTCAACTTTTCAACAGGTTATGGGCCCAGGTCACATACCTAATAGATTGAAAGTTTAATTATTATTAACATAAAGTCAAGTTCAGTAGTTAATATTTCGTAATTTCATCGAAAATCGTCCCAAGCAAAATGGCTATGTCTAACCTACAAATTGAGAAGTTAGCCGGGCGGGAAAATTATTCGACGTGGAAATTTGCAGTAAAATCATATCTTGAACATGAAGATTTGAGGGAATGTGTCGATCCCGGCACCGATGTCGACTTTAAGAAAGATGTGAAGGCTAAGTCTAAAATCATTTTGTTGTTGGAACCAATAAATTACGTCCATATTGAAAATGCACAGTCGTCTAGGCAGGTATAGGTAAACTTACAAAATGCTTTCGAGGACTCCGGGCTATTAAGAAAAGTCGGTTTACTGCGAGATTTAATCAACACAACACTGGATAATTCCGCAAGCGTCGAAGAATATGTAAATAAAGTTATGAGTACTGCATACAAATTACGAAACATCGGTTTTCAAGTTGATGACGAATGGTTGGGAACACTCATGCTGGCAGGTTTACCTGATATCTATAAACCAATGATCATGGGTCTGGAAAGTTCCGGCATTAAAATTTCATCAGATTTTATCAAGACAAAACTGTTACAGGAAGTAAAAGTTTCCGAGCCTTCAGCGTTATATACAAAACACAAAAATACCTCTAAACACAATGCCAAGTCGCAAGGAAAAGGCCCACGCTGCTTCAATTGTAATAAATATGGACATTTTAAAAATCAGTGCACAGTAAAGAAATCTAATCAAAACAGTTTTTCAGCAGTTTTTTCAGCTTACAGTAAAGTGGATAAAGATGATTGGTATATCGACTCAGGCGCCACAATGCACATGTTCAGACGTTCTGACTGGATGTATGATATGGAAGCATCTCCGATTCAGCAAATTAAGGTGGCTAATAATGATGCTATCTCCATGCAAATGATGGGTAAAGTAAACATTCAAACCAATTTTTGCAAAGATGAATGTCCAATCCAGGTGAGAAATGTTTTATATATTCCTGAGCTAAGCATAAATTTGTTATCGGTTAGTCAATTGGTCAAAAATGGTTGTAAAGTAGAATTCACTGATATGGGCTGCAACATCTATAATACCAATAAGATTCTTATAGCCAATGCAAGACTGACCAATAACATGTATAAATTAAACACTGGTTCTGTGAATGCTGATGCTGTTACTTGTGAAAGTAAGACAGATATTATCACGTGGCATAAGAGAATGGGGCATTTAAACTTGGCTGATATAAAGAGGTTATAATCCTGTGCTGAGGGTATAACTATAACAAATAAAAATATTGATAGCGTTTGTATATCATGTTGCAAAGCAAAACAAACACGCTTACCGTTTTCACATTCTGGTTCAAGAGCAACAGCATTACTAGAAGTAGTACATACAGATCTGTGTGATCCGATAGAGACACCATCTGCTGGTGGTGCGAGATACTTCATAACTTTCATAGATGACTACTCCCGTAAAGTGTATGTTTATTTTCTCAAGAACAAAATGGATATTAAGTCTGTGTTTCAGAAATTTAAACAAGAAGTAGAAAATGAGTTAGAAAAGAAAGTAAAAGTAATACGAAGTGATAATGGAAGAGAATATTGTAATAAACAATTATCAGATTTTCTAGCAGCTTCCGGAATCAAACATCAAACCAGCACCCCGTACACACCGGAGCACATCGGCTTAGCAGAGCGAATGAATCGGTCTTTGATGGAGCGTGCAAAATGTATGTTATTTGAAGCAAAGCTGCATAAACAGTTATGGGCAGCGGCAGTCACTGTTACTGCCTACGTTATTAACAGATCACCGTCACAAGCCTTGGCTGAGGTAACTCTTTTTGAAAAATGGACCGGTAAGAAACCAAACCTGTCTAAACTAAAGATTTTTTGGTTCTAAGGCTATGGTACATATTCCAAAGCAAAACCGCTTAAAATGGGATCCTAAGTCAAGAGAATTAATTTTTGTGTGATATTGTGACAATTCCAAAGGCTATAGGATGTATGATCCTGTAAATAAAAAGATCATAACTAGCAGGGATGTCATATTTATTGGAAACATATTAAATAATAATAATGATGATCCACATCAACCTGTACAAACTAAAAAAAATTGTGAATGTTCCTCTAAATGAAGGAAAAAATCAGATAATGTCTATTGATGATACATTGCAGAGTGAGAAACAAGTTGATACAATATCACACTCAAGTACTGACACATCTTTTGATAGCTGTGTGGCGAATAATAGAACAACCGACGAAACATATCCCAGTTCGAATGATGACAGTACTGATGATAGTTTTACAAGAAATATCACTCTAAGACCTCGTCAGAGACATAATAATTTCATGTGTGTTTCAGATCCAAAAACTGTTGAAGAAGCATTGTCCAGCTCTGATGCTGAACATTGGAAAGCTGCAATGGATGAGGAATTTCAGTCATTATTAGAGAATAATACGTGGGTCATCACTACTCTTCCATACAACAAACGTCCCATACCATGCAAATGGGTCTTTAAGAGGAAGACTGATGAAAATGGTGAAGTAATTAAACATGAAGCACGGCTTGTAATTAAAGGTTGTTCACAAAGACCTGGTGTGGACTACACAGAAGTATTTTCACCAGTAGTAAGGTATGCTTCTTTGAGATACTTGTTTGCCTTAGCAACTAAATTTTATGTCTAACATCTGCCAGATGGATGCCGTATCAGCATTTTTACAGGGCGACATAGAGGAGGAGATATATATGATGCAACCACCACTGTATAGTAATGGTAATCAAGTATGTCGTTTAAAAAAGTCATTACATGGATTAAAACAGGCAAGCCGGCAATGGAACAAAAAGCTAAGTTCCACGCTTAAGAAAATAGGTCTAACACAGAACAGGCTAGATCCTAGTATTTATTATAAAATTGTAGACAACAATAACATGACTTTCTTAGCTACTTATGTTGATGATTTAATTTTATTTACTAACAATATGGAATCTAAAAACCATGTTAAGGGAGAATTAAAGAAACAATTTCAAATAAAGGACCTAGGGGATATAAATTATTGTATTGGCATACATGCTAAAAGAGAGAGGAAGAAAGGAGTCATATATTTAGATCAGAAAAAATATATAAGGGAGGTCCTAAGTAAATATGGTATCGCTGATTGCAAAAGCGTTAAGGTTCCAATGGACGCCAATACTAAATTAAATGGGATATCAGAAAAGTCTAACACCTTGGACGGAGTCCCTTATCAAGAAATTATTGGATGTTTATTGTATGTTTCGCAAATTACTCGGCCAGGTATAAGCTATGTCATAAATATGCTGAGTAAGTACAATCAGAAACCTGAAATATCACATTAGATACCATTAAAGCGAGTTATGAGGTATTTAAAAGGTACTAAAGATTACAGACTGTGTTACAAACAGAACTCACACGAAAACATGATACATGGTTTTTGTGATGCAGATTGGGCAAGCTCAGAGGATGACCGGCGTTCCTGCACTGGGTACGCATTTCTGTTTCAGGGAGGAGTAATCAGCTGGAACTCTAAACGCCAGCCAACAGTTGCTCTGTCAACAACCGAAGCAGAATATATGTCCCTATCATCCTGTGTTCAAGAGGCTATGTGGCTAAAGCAGCTTCAAGAAACGTTTTGGCCTATACTAAAGGATAAGGCTATGATTATCTACAGCGATAACCAAAGTTCTATTAAACTTTCAGAATCCGATAGCTATCATTTCAGGACGAAACACATTGATGTCAGACACCATTATGTACGTGATAAAGTTATTGAAGGGGCCATTGATGTGCAATATATTCAGATGGACTTGACGGTAGCTGATGCATTAACTAAAGCGACACCATATTCAAAACTGGCCTACTGTGCTTCAAAGATGGGATTGATTTGAGTTTAAGGAGGGATGTTGAAATAGTAAACATCAAATCTATATTGTATAGTTTCTGAACGAACGTAAGTTAAGTTTTTCATTGTTGACACATATGGCGCCAGTGTACATGTTCTGTTCTCTGTAAGCTTTACCGGTTAATAAACGTATTGTTATACTTTCATCTATTATTCAATTTTTCAACAAAAACAAATTTAATAAATATGAATTAAACATGGGTAATTTACAGGCTGAAATTAGTAGAAATGTAATATAAGTAGAACAATAGTATAATTGCACTAAAGAACTTTATTTTAAATCGAAGTAACTTTAACACAGAGCGCACACACGACGGCCATGACGTCAGTATGGCCAATATAATAAAACAAACCTATTACATTGCTACCGACACCCATCCTCAATGTAATAAACTCATACACCCTAACATCAAGGTATATTTAACATTAATTACAAAAAGTTAACTAATTCCCACAAACCACAGTTTTTAAATAAATTTCGAGACTAAATCTTTTGTAAAAATATCTGCAGTTTGATCTTCAGTTTTAGTATATTTTAAAACTATCTTTCCATTTCTAATCAACTCTTTAATAAAATGAAATCTAATATCAATATGTTTTAATCATTAACAACTTTCAGTGTTTGCTATCATTATAGCACTCTGATTGTCACAAAATATTGTGACAGGACACACTTTTACAATATTGAAATCTTTAAGTAAATTAATAAGCCAACATGCTTTACCAGCAGCCATACTGATTGCTATATACTCGGACTCGGTACTCGGTAACAGACTGACACTGGCCTGTTTTTTAGAAGACCATGAAATTAAGCAATTTGCAAACATAAAACAATAACCAGTTTTCGACCTTCTATCGATCAAGTCTCCTCCCCAATTAGCATCACAATATCCCACTAATAAGTTGCTATTACATTTGTGAACTAGTTTATAATTAATAGTGGACCTTACATATCTCAATACTCTCTTTAATGCTGTTAGTAAAACATTATTATTTTGGTACCTGCTCAAGATTAACACAACAATACACAAATCAGGACTCGTACAGCAAAAGACAAGCAACCTATAATTTGTGTATACATTTATTTTAATTTTTTTTATCAACCAGACAATCATATTTCACTTCTAATATTTTAGTGTTAAAGTTCAGATCCATTGGTGTACATATTTCTTTACAACTTTGCATATCAAATTTCTTTAATACATTTTCCAAATATTATTTTTGGTTTAATTCAGTAATCCCTGTATCTAAATCTTGTTTTATATGAATACCTAAGAAGTTTGAAACTAAATCCAAATTCTTCATTTTAAATTTATTATTCAATAATAACTTAAGGTCACATATTTGTTTATTATTATTTCCAAATATTAGTAAATCATCAACAAACAATAAAACATATGTTCTAGCATTACCTTCACATTTTGTTAACGACAAGAATCACTTTTCGATTTTATAAAACCTTGTTTCATAAAAACTAAATTAAATTTGTCAATCCAGTATTTTGGTTATTTTTTTAAACCATACAGAGATTTATTTAACTTAACATTCTTTTTATCATTATTTTTATCACTTTTTATTACCTTCTGGTAATTCTTAATACACTTTTTCATCAATATCTTTATTATAGGAAAGCTATTGTTACATCCATTTGACTAATTGGTGAGTTATACTTTGCTGCTATACAAACAAATAACTTGAAAGTTGTCAATTTAGCTACTGGTTCATATACATCACATAAGTCTATTACATCACACTGCTCAAAACCTCTCGCTACTAATCTAGCTTTACACTGTACATTATTAGTAGAGTTTTTGATTTTAAATACCCAGTTACTACTTACAGTCTTATCAGTAACAGATTCTTGACACACAGGTTGGTAGTTTACGGTAGATAGGGATAAATTAATAAAAATTTGTGTATTAATAAATAATCATGTAATCTCAAAACAAACAAAAAACAGTATGTAAATAGTAAATCGTGAAAAATAATTAAAAACATATTAAAATATTTGCACACCACAAGTTGGTAGAATATGTAGGAACGCTTAAATAATTTTGTAACATCTTTGTAACACTCATATTCCGCAAATAAATATTTTTTCTTTCTTTCTTTTTTTTCTTTCTTTCACAATCCAAGTATCATTTTCTTTCTGGATTTCAATTCTCTCTGAACTGCTTCTTGCCATTTATTGGCATCGTTCCGTTGCATGGCATCTTCTTAAGTTTTCGGTTCACTTCCCCCAACATAGACATGAAGACATTTGTAGAATGAAGTCTGTTTCCTAACTCAAGTACTCTTCTCACGTGTTGGTACCTCTTAGTTATTGTAATCATTCTTGTAATTATTCGTCATCGCTGAAACATGGTTGTCACATTCGCTAGACATAGAGGTATTCTCTTCCTCTTCAAACTGTGCTTCCTTCTCTTTCTCCATCCTCTTATCTTCATCTTCAGTCTCCTTCTCTCTGTCTTCAAGATGCTCTTGACTAGTCACTTCCTTTTCCCCCGTTGTGGTATCCAGCATGACTAACTGCTCCTGTTTCTCACCATTTTTTAGAAACACAACGTCTCTTTTTTCTTCAACACTGTTCTTTTCCGAGTAGCATATCCTATAGCCTTTGATATCTTCACCGTAGCCGACCATAACTCCTTTCTCTCCCTTAAAGTCCCATTTTCTCCTTTTCTCCTTGAAATATAGACATAAACGGGATTTCCAAAAATCTTAAGACTCGTTATGTAAAATTGCTTGCCTGTCCATGTTTCATATGGGGTCTTTCCGGTTTTGTTGCTCTTACTTGTTCTATTTAGTATATATGCGGCAGTATGAACAGCTTCTGCCCACAGTTTCTTAGGCAGACCAGCCGCACACAACGTTGTACGTGCTGATTCTATTAGAGTTCGATTCTCCCTCCCTCTGCCTTGCCATTTTGTTCGGGTGTATATGGCACCGTGGTTTGATGAGTTATTGCACATTTCTCGATCATATTTTGTACTTCTTTATTCATGAACTCTAACCATTATCACTTCTAAAATACAGTTCTTTGTTTTTAGTTACATTTTCGGCCTTGTTCAAAAAGTTCTCAATACACTTCTTCACTTCATCTTTGCCTTTAACAAAGTACACATTCAGAATAACAAAGTATTTGGAACCTCCCACGGATGGCACCTCCATGGGTTTGCACATATCAGCGTATCAACTCACATGGTTTACTCGTTTTATTTTCACTGGCACTGAAAGTCAAACGAAGTATTTTGCCCTCCAAGCAACCCTCACATTTAAAGTCTGAGTTTTTCACTTTAATGTTGTTATTTTTAAGCACCATTCTTACATGTCGTAAGTTTTGATGAGCAAATTTTTCGTGCCACTCTTTAAGTCCACACTTCACTTCAGTTGTGTTCGCTAACTCACACTTATAAAGCATGTCCATGTAGTACATATCTCCGTTGCGACTCCTTTGTAGAATGTACACAAGTTATTGTCCATTTTCACAACATAACCTCTTTTAGTAGCGCATTTGACAGAAAACAAGTTTGTTTTTAATTCTGGGACGAAACGTACATTGTCTATGTCAACCGAGCGCACTAATTTCCTCGCCGTTTCCGACTATCATTGTTTTATTGTTCAACGATAAATATGTTGTAAATAGATTACGATCACGGCACATAATATGTTGACTAGCGCCTGAGTCCACTAACCACTTAGATTGTTGAACATTTGAATTCATTACCACAAACGAGTTACTTTTACGGTGTTTTTCTCGATTAATTCTGAAATAACACTCACTTTTAGTATGTCCTGTTTTCTTACAGTAATAACACTTTTTAACCGGTCTATTATGATGTCTCGAACCCTTGTTTTGATAACAATCGATTTGATCATGTCCCAGCTTATTATTCTTCTCTTATCAATAATCTCGCGACGAGATTATTTAACGTCTGATTCTCATCCGGCACAGACTCCCACGCTGTTTGTGAAGTGACATTAGCACTTTGGTTATGACGAACTTTTCTGAAATGTCTTCTCCCATCTGTTTGGACTGATTTCTTAGTTCTTCTATTTTCGATAAGAACGTAGACATCGCGGTGCCTTCCTCGTACTTATGTTAGAAAAAACGTTGTTGTACAATATGGATACTTGTTTCAGATTTTTTCTCGTATACACTCGCCAGTTTTCGCCACATTTCTGCTCACGTAGTACATGTTATGATATGCATCATCACGCTTTCTAACACCCTTGTAACAAGCCATGATTGAGCCTTGCGTCTTTTTTTCCCATGTAGCCTTCTCAGCCGCCTCCTCTGGTTTCACACTGCTTCCGTCCACCGCTTCTAACAAAGCCTTGACTCCGTAATAAAACGACGGTTTATGAATTTTCAAATATTCAAATTAGATGCTCCTTCCAGGTTTATGTGCATCTGAGGTCTGGAAACATTTTCGTCTACCATCTTCCTGTTCGTCCCGACCTTACTTCACTCGCTATTTTTTCCTTCCCACCAGTTTTTAACCTCAAAGACAGCATGAGTAAAGAAAACACAAAACAAGCAGT
>NJDC01003014.1:88936-102267 GCA_002245475.1 Calephelis virginiensis
ACGATAAATATGTTGTAAATAGATTACGATCACGGCACATAATATGTTGACTAGAGCCTGAGTCCACTAACCACTTAGATTGTTGAACGTTTGAATTCATTACCACAAACGAGTTACTTTTACGGTGTTTTTCTCGATTCATTCTGAAATAGCACTCACTTTCAGTATGTCCCATTTTCTTACAGTAATAACACTTTTTAACCGGTCTATTATGATGTCTCGAACCCTTGTTTTGATAACAATCGCTTTGATAATGTCCCAGCTTATTATTCTTCTGTTATCAATAATCTGGCGACGAGATTATTTAACGTTTGATTCTCATCTGGCACAGACTCCCACGCTGTTTGTGAAGTGCCATTAGCACTTTGGTTATGACGAACTTTTCTGAAATGTCTTCTCCCATCTGTTTGGACAGATTTCTTAGTTCTTCTATTTTCGATAAGAACGTAGACATCGCGGTGCCTTCCTCGTACTTATGTTGGAAAAAACGTTGTTGTACCATATGGATACTTATTTCAGATTTTTGCTCATATACACTCGCTAGTTTTCGCCACATTTCCGCTGACGTAGTACATGTTATGATATGCATCATCACGCTTTCTAACACCCTTGTAACAAGCCATGACTGAGCCTTTTGCGTCTTTTTTTCCCATGTAGCCTTCTCAGCCGCCTCCTCTGGTTTCACACTGCTTCCGTCCACCGCTTCTAACAAAGCTATGAATTTTCAAATATTCCAATTAGATGCTCCTTCCAGGTTTAAGTGCATCTGAGGTCTGGAAACATTTTCGTCTACCATCTTCCTGTTCGTCCCGACCTTACTTCACTTGCTATTTTTTCCTTCCCACTAGTTTTTAACCTCAAGGACAGCACGAGTAAAGAAAAAACCTGCAGTATTTTTTAAGAGGAAACTGTTTTCTATTGTTTTACTTTTTCTTAGGATTATAAGCTGGACCCATAACCTATTGGAATATAAGTAGAACAATAGTATAATTGCACAAAAGAACTTTATTTTAAATCAAAGTTACTTTAACACGGAGCGCACACACGACAGCCATGACGTCAGCATGGCCAATATAATAAAACAAACCTATTACATTGCTACCAACTAGTAGCTTAGAGAATTCCCTGTATAGTATTACCCTTAAATATAATCTTGCGCAAAAAGAAATTAAAGAACATATACTGGCTGCTAATTGCTTGCTTGATCTACGTAAATATATTGAAGATCGGTGTAACTCATTGTTTGAAAAGCATTTAGTATATTATCATACACCTACTACTAAGGCTACTCATAACTATTTTTATCTTCATACACAAATTCTTCCATGACTATCTCATCGATATTGATAATACTAATAACAACGAGGAAAATAAAAAAAATAATCATGTATTCAGATGAAAAGAGTAAAAATATATGATAAAAAATTTTTGGTACTTCTGTGTTTAACTTTTGTATGACAGGTGCCAATTTTTCTCAAATATTAAATAAAGTTATTTCTAGCACTTTTGACACAACACTTTTTCACAGATGGGAGCAAGCTTGGGGCAAGTTTGGAGCCACACTTTCTGTTTGGAAGGGTGAGTCCGAAACCAAAGCGCTCAAGCTTGGTCTATCAGCACACTGTAACCTTTACCAGGCTGAACTTTTGGCTCTCTGCAAGGCATCAGAAGGCTCTGAGGCAAAACGCTAAAACGATAAGTATCTTCAGTGACAGCATGGCGGTTCTTCAACCGACTATCAACAATAACTCTAGACACCCACTTGCAGTTGAAACAAGAGCACAGCTAAAAACTTGCAAGCTCCAATGAAAAACAGTTGATGAAGGCGCACATAGGGTTGCTAGGAAATGAAAGAGCCAACTATCTGGCTAAGGAGGCTGCCCTGCTGTCAAAAAAGAAACCGGAATATGATCTGTGCCCTGTCTCATTCGTCAAGCGCGTCATTCGGAATGCAACGCTTGACGAGTAGAACAAAAGATACAAGGAAGGAGCAACTGCCTTGATTATAAAGATTTTCCTACCCTGCGCAGTGACGGCATACAGAATCGTTCGAAAAATGGGAATAACTAATTTAGTGACACAACTGATGATTGGGCACGGTGGGTTTTCGGATCACTTGTTTAGATTCAAGTGCAAAGAGGACCCATCGTGCGCATGCGAATCGGAAACGGTAGAGTCCATACAACAATTGCTGATTCACTGCACAAATGCGAGGTATGAGCTAGAAAACAAAATAAAACTAGAATTAAAATTGGAAAATATATCTGTCATAGTGAATGATAGTAAAATAAGAAATATATTTAAAAGTTTTGCTGTAGACATAATTAAGAAAGTAAATTTAAGAAATAAAGATTAAGAGATTTTATTAACACGATATAATTTTGATGATATCGATTGATTAGCAAAAGATGTAAAATAAGAGTAGAAATAGAAATTAGAAATTAACAAATGTTAAGTACATTTACAAACGCTAAGTTTTCATTTGTAATCCAATATGGAAAAAACAAAAAAAATCGTCACAATCTGTGCAAAAACTTTGCATTCTTCAAAGACAGATCTAGTAACATAAAAGGGAGCCGGTGAACTTGCTTTTGCTCGAGGCCTTACATCCCTGCCCCAGGTTGGCAACGCACCATTACTACCTTTGGTTTCTCTAGGCGGCGTGAATTTCTTACCATCAGGAAATCGGTCTGCTTGTTTGTCTTTCATTATCATAAAAAAACACATCCGAAATTGACTACCTATCGATCGAAATCAAGTCTATCGTACACATTTGATCATTTCGTCTCATGTAAATGCATGTACGTGTTTTAGCGTTCCGTACCCAAACGGTGAAAACGGACCCTATCACTAAGCCTCAGCTTTCTGTCTGTTTGTCTCCAAGATGTATATCATAAACCGTGATAGCTAGACAGCTGAAATTTTCACAAATGATCTTTTTCCGTTGGCGTTATAACAACAAACACTACAAATAAAAAAAAAGTTTATTAATATATACTTAAATACATACAATAATCGTGTGTTTGTCGTATTTTTTTGCTCAATATTAAAAAACGGCAACAGGTAGACGCTTCAAATTTTCACAGAATGTTTCATGTATATTACCTTTCAAAATAAATAACTAAATAACAATAACGTAAATATCAAAGGGGGCTCCTATACATCAAACATAATTTTTAATAGATAAATGATAGTGTGGAACCCTTCGTGCGCGACTTTGACTCGCACTTGGCCGGTTTTTATACTTGAAATGTTGTGTTCGACACAAAAAAATAATTAAAAAAGGTATCATATTACGAAGAGTTAGGGTTCTAGTATGCTGCCTTGCTGTAGATATTGGAGCACTGTTATGGGATAAGTGATGTATAATTGTATACCTACTATATATAATGGTTTATTATATTCTATTATATAAACGTGATTTGACCATGTCTAAAAAATCAACACACACTCTAAATGTGTACAGTTTATTAACAAATATATTGGGATCAATACTACAAAAACCTTGGAAACACACATTAATAATGCAGCTGAAGCCAGTTTATTCAAAGCGTTAACAATTTTAAAAGTTTTTCTTAAGAAATTGCAAACATTTTTTTTCTTCCTTTGCTTTACGCTTAGGTTAATAACTGTACGTTTATATTATTGGTGTTTAAGCTTCTTAGCAAAAAAGTCATTTAGACTATAACAGGGAGTCAAATACGTTGGTAAGTACTTCCAACTGGTAGCTTGAAATACGAAAATTTACAGTTTAATGTTCAATTTTTCAAATTCAGATGCAAGCACATGACGTGATAATGACGTCTACAATCAGCGTGTTTCTTAGAAAAGAGTAGTTAATGAGTGTTGAGGAAGCAACACAGGTCGGCAGGAATTGCGACATTTGGCATTCGATATTCTCTGTCTACCACCAAGGGACACTTACGTGAAGATACATATATGTAACTTTTTGGTTATTCTATTTTTGAATAGAAAAGTTGACGTAAACTTATAAGTGGTCTGCATGGTTCAAAATATCGTGTCCGTGAGCGGTGTCTATATGTGATCAAGTGCGGTGATTCCTTCTGTAACTCTATATTTTGAGCTCCCGCTTTGCGTAGGTACATACCGCGTCCCACCTGCTTTTGGCCTAGGTTTGGCCGAAGCTTAAATCTGTCAAGAGTCTTAAGTCTCCTTATTATGTATAATTAATTAAAGTCAAAGTTGTATCTAATATACATACCGTTGAAGTTAAGTGATTTTTAGGTAAAGACAAAATTACTTACATAAATTGGTTTTTGGTTGAATGCGAATTTGGAACAATTTCGTTTCAATTCAAAAAATATAAATTTACATGTAGATGTTGAAAATATTTAGTAAGTAAATTTATTAATTAATTTATTAAAATATAAATTAACATATAGATGTTGAAAATGTTTATCAAGTACTTAAAAATATCCAATACCAAAAACAAAAATTAAACACTTATGAAATACAGATAGGAGTATATATGCTTATCACATAAATTCCTGTTGTTGCAGAGAATCCAACCCAAGCCACGCGCGGTTAGTCGGTAGAATTGTGCATGTACTCTAGTCCCTTGATCACCGAGGGGGTCAAAAATATAGGTAAGGCAACAATTAGTTTACGGTGTAATTATAAAGAAGCCCAATCTTAAGCTTACTTCGAAACACGTTACGTTTTATATGAAGTTGTCTAATTTTACGGTCAGGTATTTAATTATATTTAAGTCTAGTCTTTTGCTGTCTAGAACAGAGTTTCCATTGTCAAAACGTTACTAAAGCTATTTGTGTTCGAAAAATGTTCGTATAAGTTTTAACAAAAAATATGTGACGGTTTGATAGTAATTCAATCCAGTCTTTTCAAAACCCTCAAGTACGATTTTTAAACGGATAATTCTACTTTGTTTCCTTTCTGATATAGTTTGAATGACTCCTTAACAATATAAACAGTATAATGGAGTGGTCATCATGAAATGTTTTACATTGGTCATTTTGGTAGCGGATTGTATTTACAAAACTCGATCATAGGCCGAGAGATAAGATCGTTTTTAATAAAAGAAATGAAGACATTTCGATTTCAGAGTCCATAATTATGTTTTTTTTATTAAGATAAGGATTATCACACATAAGATAATCTTTGTCATATTGATGGCTTCAAGACAGTTTAAACAAGTTCATAAATAAGCATTTATGGGTGCATTTAGGATCAGATATAAAATACTTAAAAAACAAGTGGTACATTAGCGCGTTGACATTAGTATGAAACCACCACTGAATCAGAATCTTGGGAAAGAAAACAGTTAACATTAATTGCAGTACTTAGTTATAAAATTGTAGATAGTATCACTCATTACATGTTCTTGTTACATAATGTATCTTACGTTCACACTAGGATAAATCGGAAATCGTAACAGAGCTTTTCATACCCACTATCTTGGCTATCCTCTACCGTAAGATTCTAGAGATATATCAATACTGAAATAAAGACTGCCCACCCGGACCCGTTGTTAGCACCCGTGTGCGAAAACACACCGGATACGGACGTACTTACAAAATTTAGAAGATTCACGTACTCTAGGATCCTCCGATCCGATGACGATCGCTAACGCGACCCTCCCTCCCAACGTGAACACAACTAGCACCCGTCAACTAACTTTAGGGTGTTGCTTTTTTCTGTCGGTAGCAACTAACTTCAGACTGTCATATTTATCTGTCGGTATGCGCACGCATCGTAAAAATTCACTCTCATCATTTTTCTCAATCGCGCCAAAAGAAGTATATCTTCAAAAAACAAAGAACTTACTATTTTCTGTTTTATTAAAAGTTCAACTAACGGTATTTTATTTTATAAATTAGGTGATTTTTTTAATTATTAAAAAAATAACAAAAGTATATGAAAAATTTAAATTATTTAACAACCTAAATTAAATCGAATGTGTAATGTGACCTCGTTTGTAACATTATAAATTGCAATGGATAAAGATTTATTCACTAATATGCGAATTTCATTACTTACCTACCTATTTAGAAATAAGTAAAGAAACATGTACTGTAATTTTTGTAGTCTTCTCATGTAATGTAACTTTCATTTAAGTCCATTGACAGAATATACAGGGTTACTTTGAAAGAACTAGCCAAATTTTAATATGAGGTAATAATGGTTTGAATTGTAATCCATTTTAAATGTGATTACCAAATTGTACTTTTTTAATTTTCATTAACATTTACTTAAAACAGTCCGCAAAATTGCTTCATTTGTTGTCACGCTATGTACGAGTCTCATGACTTTTATGACTTTTATGGCTGGGACGTCATCGTCACCAGCCTACAAATACGACTGCGGTCGATGGAAACCAGTTTTATGCCAGTTTTGTGTACGTTATAATATATTGCGTCGGATAAAAATTATAAATTGTTTTTTTTTATTATTTTAGCATTTTCATATGTCGAAAATGTTATCGATTCCGAACCGACGAGAAATTTGGCTGCTGCTTTAGATGTTACCCCGTATTATGACACAAGCATATAATTTGCTTACTTTGGGGTTAGGAATCTAACCCCAAAGTAAGCAAAATATTATTTAATATAAGTAATAATTTGTGTAACTTGTAAGGGGATATTTATTTATTATTTATTTACTTATTATAATTCTAAGTAGATTAGGTGAAAAAAATACCGCTAGCTCTTGCTGTAAGTAACTCGAGATGGTTTTGTAACCACAATGTATAATGTGGTCAGTTTAGAAAAAACAGTCATTGATTGGTCAGTGGGAGCATTTCTCAGAAGCCCCGTCGAGTGGTGTGCCGAGGCGGCTTACTGGATTTACTCAGTAGACCGTCAAAGGCGACAAAGGCTCAGGTGTTGGAGATCACACTTCACTTGCATTCATAATTGTAAGAAATACAAACATCACAAGGATCTATTCAACTTTGAGTTTATTATGAATTCAATTTCTAGCCGTGACAAAATGTTTAGAACTCGTCTAGAAAAATAAACAAATAATTATTTTAAAAAACTGAAGGAGACGCTTTTATACATAGCATAAACAAAAAGTGGAAAATAATCTAAGGAGTTGATATAAATAATTCCTTATTTCTCGTGGTCATCTATCACACCCAAACGGATGAATCAATATTTTTAATTAATATTGCTCAATTTTTTTTGTTATATTAGTTATCGTCAGAAAAAGTTTACAAGAAAAGGAAAACCAGAAAAATTTCAAGAGAAGTGTAAACAACATTATTAAAAAAAATCCATACAAATTCTTAGAACCTAACTATTAATGCCAAGCAATACGAACCGTCGGTTTGGCTAGTTTTATATGATTTCTAAAGAAAACAAATGGGATTAAGAAAAAAAAATATTTTACTGTATAAAAGTACTTATACTCCACAATGAGATATTTTTTATAATGAGTTTACCGTTTTTAATATATTTTAATTAAGTAGTTAAAACAACTGAAGCCTAGTTCCAGACGCCTTCCTGCAGCCACACAGTCAGCTTCATCACATTGCGAGTTTTTTAAAACTATGAAATCTCCTCAGATTTTCTACGAAATTAAATTATATCAAGGCCAATTTTGTTTTAAATTAAATACGTCTCACGAGTAGCTAACCCTCGGAAATAAGGTGTTATTTTAAAGTGCCTATTAGATAATATCCATTATAAGTGATATTTGTTGTGTTAGTGTGCTAAGAGATATGTGTGTACAATACATGATGACATAATCGACACTTAGGAAGCCAGAGCTTGGTGGCTATACGCACTGTGTGGCTTATGAAAAGATATTTGAAAAAATGTAACCGCAAAAAGTATTTGGTACTGTAATAATGAATATTTGGAAGTTTTGCCAAGCGCCGACAATGGAAAATATCAAATACAATTGGTTAGATGAGGTGTAAAATAAGCCTGTAGCCTGTAGCCTAAAATAAGCCTTTTTTAAATCTCGGAGACTCAAGTGACATGAGCAAGATGGACATTTTTAAGTTACTCTGGAAAATCGGAAGATTTAATAAATGTCAATATCTGTATTTTTACAAAATAAATTAAAAAAAAAGCAACACATATGTCTTTAAATATTAATTTTATATTTTTTCATTCAGCTAATGACTCGGTACTGGAATACTTTAAATTATCTGATTCGTCATCAATACCTATTATGATTAACCTATTGATATTATATGATTAACCTATTGATAATGTCGCTGACTTTGTGATCCAATTGACAAATTTTGTCTTTGGTTTGCAACAAATGGGCTGTACAGTCCTTTCATTGCTGTAAAGTTACTTGAAGAAAAAAGCTTCGTATTAATTTAAGGCACTGATTTAAATAGGCAGTTGTAAGTTAGCAGTTTTGTTGAGTTAAAAATTATAAATGGAACGTTTTATAACTAGTTCAGCAGTTAAAACTAAGCAGTAAAGTATACAAAATTGAGTGATAAAAAATAATGTAATGGATCAGTGAATATATAATCGAGCAGAAAAATAATTAAATGGGCGGTAAACATTATTAAACGAGCGGTTACGTGTGGGCAGTAATAAATCGGAATTTGTCGGTAAGAAATCTCATTCTAAGCAATTCTATAAAGAATGAGGTAGTAAAATAAAA
This sequence comes from Calephelis virginiensis, assembly GCA_002245475.1. Taxonomy (NCBI): domain Eukaryota; kingdom Metazoa; phylum Arthropoda; class Insecta; order Lepidoptera; family Riodinidae; genus Calephelis; species Calephelis virginiensis. The sequence goes on from NJDC01003014.1 coordinate 97,547, forward strand.
AAAAAGTGTGTGTGTACTTATGTACACGCGTTAGAAGTTATACTTCTTCGGTGTGATAAGATAAAAATCTTTTTAAAAACTAAAATGTTATCTATAGCAAACTTCATAGCTAACTTCATCATGTCGGTTTTTCGTGACGGTGTGCGCGCGCATCGTAAAAATTTACCCTCATCATTTTTTCCTAACGCGCCAAAAGAAGTATATCTTCAATAAAAAAATTGTACTAAAATAGTAATGAAAACTTAAATTGCTTTTGCTTTGGCTGAAGGAATTAAATAAAACAAAATGTATATATAATAATAATATGAACTTTTACTCGTAATTCAAAACATATTTAAGTAATTTAAATGGCTTAAAATTTGCTTAGTAGCAGCTAAAGTAAACTTATTATATAACAAGAGCAGGTTTGGTTTTCGACGGTCTGCCTCTCTTTCTTTTTTGACCGAGTGGAATGTTTTCAGCTTCAACTAGAGGTACTACGGCGTATGATCTGCCGAGCTATTTATCGAACCGCTCATTCCATCATTTTTACCGCTCATTTGATTATTGAACTGCCCAATTATTTTTAGAATTGATATTGTATGATAAAAATATCTGATTAATTGATGTTTTATTACTGTCCATGTTTTACTGTCGGAATAGTTAATCCACCACCATTGAATTACATAATTGCTCAATAAGTTTTTCAACTGATCATAATAACATAATTAAATTGAATATTTAAATAACAGCTCAAAAAATTAGTTACCTTAATTTAATTTATAAGTCTTATATTTTGCACAACAAAACAGCAAAGTGTACTTTTTTTTTTGACAAAAGCCAGCGACATAAGCTACATGGTTTGTATGGCCACCACGCTCTGGCTCCACTATCGGTTTCGATTAAATTCTTTGTGTGTGTTCAAGAGATTCGAGAATGGTTTTTTTGGTCCACTGGAAAAGGTTTTTAATATTTTTTTTTATTTCTAAGTAGTCGTTGGTTTTGGAATGTTTTACATCGGATCCGGCAGACTGCGCTAATATCGGAGCATCAATATTATGTAGTAGCTGTTAATGTACTGCGATACGAAGCTATAATATTACCACTTTTAATAATAAATATATATTTACAAATATAAATATGAGATATGTTGGTTGTCGAGGAGTTTGTTTCTACGTTTTGTACTTCCGACGGGCTAGGTTTAGAAACAGCACGATAGCTACCATTTGCAAATAATTAATTGTTCAAAGCTCATGGTAACATATTTTTCATTTCCTGACAGAAAGTTAAAGGATATGAATAAGCGATGAGTTCGGCTAATTGTAAATGTAATTGAGAGTCCGCTTCTCCCCGCGCCGTCCCGCGCTGGCGATGGAAATGGAAAACTTAACGCGATTATCGACATTCATTGTAATGTGCTGTGGTGGGAGAAGGGAGCATGTGGCGGATGGCCGTATCTATACTTTTTTATGATAGTAAGAGACATTTGTGACCTAAAGATGATATAGTGCGCGGGGCCGTCCTTTGGCCGGGGCTATGGGCCTATTCTGCAAGAGCGCCAGTTACCCTATCCACCAGAACAGTATCGTTATATGATAAATTACAAGCAAATAACACATCATCATCAGCTGGAGGACGTCCACTGCTGGACATAGGCCTCCCCCAAAGAGCGCCACAAGTCACGGTCACCAGCCGCTTGTATCCAGCAACTCCCCGCGACTTTGACAAGATCATCAGTCCACCGAGTGGGAGGTCGTCCAACACTACGTCCTCTGGTGCGGGGCCGCCACTCGAGAACCTTTCTTCCGCAAAGGTTGTCGGTTCTGCGAGCAATGTGGCCTGCCCATATCCACTTCAGCTTGCATATATTCATAGCACGTTGAGTGACTTTGAGCATATTTAAGAGGCCCACATTTAACGGCCAAGTCTCAGTTCCATACATTATCACCGGTAACACACACTGGTCGAAGACTTTTGACTTTAGGCTCTGCGGTAATTTGGACAAGAATACCCTTTCATTTCCCGAACGCTGCCCATCCGAGCTGGATTCGGCAATCGACCGATCGATTGAAGTTCGATTTACCTAACTGAATAGTTTGACCTAGGTATACATACTGATCAACAACTTCAATAATTAAGTTCACAACGTGAACTGGTATAGGTTAGAACGTTGAATATGAACGTTGAACATGACTTTCGTCTTGTCCAAGTTCATCCTAAGACCCAACTGTTGGGAAACTCTATGAGGTCACCGATCATCTTGCTCAAGTCTTCCAGCGATTCCGCCATGACCACAATATTATCTGCGAATCGAAGGTGAGTGATGTACTCGCCGTTGATATTGATGCCGAGTCTTTTCCAGTCCGAAGCTTGAAGACATCTTCCAGTGCAGCAGTGAACAGTTTTGGAGAATTAACGTCTCCCTGTCTCACACCTTTCTGCAACTGAAGCAGTTTCGATTTATATCTTGTAATTGGACCGACATAGTGGCTTCTTCGTATAAACACCTCAACACTTCGATGTATCGATAATCGAAGCCGCACCGCTGTAATGACTGAAGAACCGCCCATGTCTAAACCGAATCGAAGGCTTTCTCGTAGGTCACAAATGCTAGACATAACCCTTGACATACTCCTTGGTCTTCTGTATAATCTGGCCCAGCGTATGAATGTGGTCTACGGAACACGGCATGTTCGGAAGGTTGGAAATCGTCCAACCTGCGTGATAGTCGGTTCGTGATGACCCTTGAAAAGAACTTGTACACGTGACTCAGAAGTGAGATTGGTGTATAATTTTTAAATAAGGTTTTATCACCTCTCAAATAACACGGTTTAGTAAAATATATGTAGGTATGTTTTTACAGTAAATCAGGCAACCATAGCAGAAAATTATCTAGGAGAAGGTTCATGTGAAAAAAATTACAACGACGATGTAGTCAACGAGTTAGAAAAATTATTCAGCGGCGTTGCAGCTGAAACTACTAAAGCTCTCAGTTCATGACCCAGTGCTGTAGAATTATTGCTCAAGCAATATGTCGATGAATGTAAAAATAGTTTTGAATTTTCGCTTGTTGACGCGTCAGATATAATAAGTCTTTAAGTCAATGTATTTTTATTTTTAGCACTTGCCCTGTGCTTGGGATAAATTTTCTATAAATTTTAAAGAAAGAAAAAATTTCGCCCCAGACAGGATTTGAACCTGTAACCTTTCGTCTCAAGCCGACGAATGCTCTAACCAATTGAGCTACTGAGGATTCAAGTCCCGTGGCGAAATTTTTAATTCCTTTCTAACCCGTTAACGCGGGTAGTTATGTCCTATAGATACACAATTCTGAGTACCCACCAAATGAGTTCATCATTACATTCATACCAACATATTCTAAAATATTGCGTTGTGCAAATATCTAACTTAATTAAATATATTTTTATTTTAGCACTTGCCCTGTGCTTGGGATAAATTTTCTATAAATTTTAAAGAAAGAAAGAATTGTGTATCTATAGGACATAACTACCCGCGTTAACGGGTTAGAAAGGAATTAAAAATTTCGCCACGGGACTTGAATCCTCAGTAGCTCAATTGATTAGAGCATTCGTCGGCTTGAGACGAAAGGTAACAGGTTCAAATCCTGTCTGGGGCGAAATTTTTTCTTTCTTTAAAATTTATAGTCTTTAAGTCGTTAAAAATTAAAAATACGTTAGACTTATGGGGACATCTCTTAAAATTGTTGTTTCAGCTATAAATGCTATTGCTTCATATTTAGCTGTTATATTTTACTGTTGTGTTTCAAATGAAGTATTTCAGGATCTAATATAACTTTATCGCCTCTGCGATCTCGCGGTCTAGGTGTCGGATTTGACTTCATAAGGCCCCGTTTTCGAATCCCGTGTCGGGCAATAAAAAGAAAATATGTTTTTTTTTAAATTTTATAAAAAAGACGGGTTGCACTTCGGAAGTGCCGGTAGAAGTGAAAACATTAACGTTGTGCATTTTTGATATTTTGGAATGGTTATTGATTAATTTTGCACAAATTGCTATAATTATCAGTATGAAAGTACTACCATTTATGAGGTAGAATACAATATCCATTTATTGCGCTATCGTACACAAACATGACAACACGAAAATTCGCGCAAGCGCTCCGCGCCATCTTAATGAAACAGCAAGCGCAGGCATACATTTTCGCCGCGCCTTAGAAAGAGAAGGGGATACTTCCTTTCTACGCCACGCCGGCTGTTTACTCTCTATCCGTCTTACGAGTTTTCGATCAGGTCACGTATCCTGACGCGAGTTTAGAAGTTTTTATCAATTCCAAAAAAAGTTTGGAACGCCACTAAAGAAGTTTTCACTTCCAAAATCAATACTCATACCACGGTCAAAGTCTATCGGCTCAGCCGTTTCCCTAGGCATTACAACGCGCACCTCATTCCTTTTTTTCATTTTTTTTCTTAACCAACATAATATTCTTTTATTTAAACTCATACGAAATATTTTATATTTGTGGTCAGCTAGATATAATATATAAAAGAGTTTATTTTAGTTTTGTTAACTGCTTTTTTTTTTAATAAAATTGGGTGCAGAGATAAATTATAGCCGGAAAGCACAGGGACTACTGTTTACCATGGAAAAATCAGAGTTATCGTGGGAAAGCAACTGGGTGGAAAATTGGTTAATTTTCAACTAATGATATTATAAATCTGAAAGCAGATCTGACTTGTGACGTAAAAACCACATTTTTATCAAAA
>NJDC01003014.1:102338-117258 GCA_002245475.1 Calephelis virginiensis
CTTGAGTAAAGCGATGGCTACTTTACTCAAGCTTATTTTGTGAGATTTGGCAGCAATGAGGAAATACACGATACACTAATTTCTTCATGATTATTTCATTTGTGCACTTTTACTGAATAAAATTGTACAAAATGCCACCAAAATTGACTAATTTCACTCAATATAAACACGAAATTCAATAATTATGCAACGACAGAGTTAATGTTAAATTTTAGTTGATGATGTAGTGTTGGAGCAAGTAAATGAAATTTTATATCTTGGTTATGCTTTTAGCTGGGATCGAGGGTACACCGAGGATGTGGAAAGGAGAGTATGTGTACGGAAAATGTGGAAGTGTAAATGAAGCGCTGAGTAAGCTATTTCAAAGCGAGGTTTTGAGTCAAAAAAAGCTAGACTCGCATTGCATAATTCTGTTCTTATTCCAACGTCATTTTATGGAAGAGAGAATTGGGTATGTCAGAAAAAGCATGAAAGTAGGATAAATGCGATCGAAATGAAAGCGCTAAGGAAAATCTGTGGTGTAACGCTCGCTGACTCTATTCGTAATAGTGAGATCCGAGAAAGAGTGGGATTGAAAGAAAGTGGTGGTTTTAAAATGCGAAAGGGCATGCTCCGCTGGTTGGGTCATTTGGAAAGAAAGGCAGATGAAAGATTGACAAAGCAGATATACAATGCGAATGTGGATGGATGTTGGTACCCGGGGAGCCCAAGGTTGACATTCCACGACCAGATCACTCGGATATTATCTGAGGGTGGTGTCTCCGAAACCGGCGTGTTTGTATGAAAAGGGTAATGAATACGAAGGAAGCCCGACAGGTTTGTCAGGATCGTGAGGTCTGGCACTTGATACTCTCTGCCTACCCCGTAAGGGACTTCATGTGAAGGTATGTAATGTAGCTAATAAAATCACACTAATTCTAGTTTTAGCTCCTGTGGTATCAGTACGAAACTTGATTACAGACTTAGATGATTATAATTATTAATAAAATCGAATGTTATAATTTTTTCCTTTTCAACGATTATTATTATTCACCTTTCATATTTTAATTAATTTTATTTTACTTGTATACTTAATCTTCTTATATACAAAAATCAATGGCAAATCTTTAACTAGTTTTGGTTTTGAATTATTTGTGCAATTCTAGAAAGGTATAAAAGGTAAGAAAAAAGGAAAAACTGCGAGGAAGCTAGGAAAAGCAACTTTTTAAGTTTGCCCATACAAACAGAGCGGATGGAACGAAGTTCGCCGAGACTGCTAGCTAAAAAGTTTGATGAATTTATAAATTATTATTTTAAGGACGAACAGTAACTACCTATTTGAAATTATTGTAAGATCGACTTGATATTTTGTAGTGTTATTAATATTTTAATAAAATCATAACTCTTATAATCATTAGCATAAGCAAGTTTTGAAATTATTTTAAAAGAATTTATTTTATTAACATTTTAGGTGCATTCTGTCACTTCGTTTATTTTTTAATTTTTTCTATATATAACAATAATGTGTTGAAAATGATGTGATTAGCATTACATTCATAAACAATATTTTTATTTAAAAAGCTATTCAGTAATAATAAAACTACTTAATTACAAACTAATAATTGCAATCCAAAAATGTGTGTTACCACACTTTAAAAAAATATTAATACATTAAAACACTTAGCATTTGTTTTAAGAAGGCCTAACGGTGTCGACGTTTAAAGTACAGGAATACTTTTGTCCTCTACGTAAAGAAATATATACAGAAACACCAACTGATATACTTGACCCGAATGACACGATTCCAATTTCCGATTCGCATGATATCGAGAGTCAGGAGAAACCTTACTGAAATAAGAGCATTACTGAACTCAGTTTACTGGCTATCCTATCCCCGCATTGGTCCGGGTCGGCTGAGTGGAATAGCCCATCTACCTGTCTGTCAGGGAGCTCTCATAAGGGGAAGCACAGGTTGAATTACAGGTCATTGCCAACAAGACCACTGGTGGTAACTTGCCTATGCAGGGCTTCACGGCATTCCCTATTTCTGTCGCCATAATAAGTTTGTGGACAATAGGCCCAACATTCCAGTTTCAGAACAGCAAAGCACCTGTAACATCAATAGGCCACGGTTGCCTCTTACTATCAGGAGAGCCGGGCGTTGGTTAGACGATTTTTACATAAAAAATGCCATCGAAAACCTAATGTTATTGCGAAACGACTGTGGTATTATGTATGTACCGGTATAAAACATAAGTGTATGTTTAATACCGGGCTCTGCCAACCAACACACAGACACAGAAACAATCGACAGATACTATATACAAACGCGGAAATCTACCATACAATTAACCTCCACCCAGTAACCAAAACGCAGCACCAAGTCGAGGTACGGTCTCCCGAGAGACAGGCCTTGTTGCTGGCGTTGTAGGGAACAGTCCAATCTATCTAAATAATGATATCTCGAGCTGAGCACTCTGCTCGCCTACAAAGCCCGGTGAACTTGTAAAAACCGCAACCGCAGTTTAGTCATTCCAAAACAAAAAAGCTAGTAACAAAATCTATATTTGGTCTCAGACGTTTCAAACGACGAAAAATTTTCAACGACTTATTTTCGTAACAACAGTGTCAGATATTTTGTAAAACTTGAGCTTAGTTTTAATTCCTTCTAATCTCCTAAAAACTGACCGCATGCTGCTAAATGCGGTTAATATCTTATTCAATATCGCATAATAATGTATAATAATAACTTCTAATAACTGTGAGTATTATACACAAAGTACAATTGTGTCAAACGGCTTTAGTCGCTATTAACTGTGGGGTAAGATACATTATTTTGTGTAATATTTGCACGGTTTTGTCTGTTTTGTTGGTAATGGTTCTTCTGTATTATAAGCGAGACATTTCATGGTTTGATGCGCGTGAAGAATATGGAACGAATTTCGTCATAGGTACAGGTTGTTGTACAAAAACAAAAACATTTTATTTGGCAGCAACGCTCGCCTTTCGATATTTTTGCATCGTCGAACGTCTGACAGTGGTTTAGTTAAATTTTATTTGGTAGGTGTAAACTGATTTATGTGTACTAATATCGTGTAATATTAGTGTAACAGTTTTGCAAGGATCGTGTTAATTGGCACTCGATACTCTCTTCCTACCCCGTAACTGACTAGGTAGTAAGTATAAGTAAGTATATAATAATTGAAATAAACGGTAAATGGTAAATGCTAATTGTTTAATTTTGATTCTTAATAACTGTATGCTTAAAAATAGATATAATTTAAAAATTGTACCCTTTACTTGATTATTTTTGTTGTAATAATTTTTGATTTGGTACTTTTTATGTTCAAATTAAGTAATTTTTAGAATTGTGACATTCAAAATGTAAGAAATGGTTTTAAATGTTAAACTTGTACTTGGGTATTTACCTATTTATGTGGATGGATTTCATAATCTGAAATAAATAATTGTTAATTAATCGGAAATTAAAAAACAAGCATATTGGTATATGTATAAATTTCTTACTTTGGAGCTATTCAAATAATTATAATTGTAATGTCTTTTTGAGGTCCCGGGTTCGATCCCAGGGCCGGGTAACAAAAAAAAGTAGAAAATACGTATTATCAATTTTCTAATAAAAACAAATAACATTGCCTGGGATTGGATATCTGCCCACCTATCACGTTGCGAGACTTAGTGTCTTTGGCTAGTCATGGGTGCCTTGTTTGCTCCTCTGCTTACCTTTTTGGTGTTATGGGATTGAAGATACTAATCTGGACACATAAAGTATCCCCTACGTTACGTTATAATAATTTCAACGCTCTTATGTTACGCTAGTACCTACTTACAATACCCAGACCGCATAAAACCGAGTAAAATTAAATTCATATTATAGTCTGTACCAAATTGTAACAAGGACCATTTTAAAATAAAATAAATAATAATAACTTGAAATTGATATTGTAGTAATTGTATACCTACGTTTTAGAATATTTGATATTTGCTTGCCATGTTATGGTGGAATATGATGGAACTTTTACATTGCTTGTAACATCTTGAAATTACCCTTATTCTGCAAATAAATCATCTTTATTTGAATCATCTTTGACCTTGCAATAATTTACTCCGTGTTTATTAATAAGACAGATATTGATTAATAAAATGATGCGATGTTAAGTATTTAATTTTAAACTTAATTTCTCGTGACATCATGTTAGGAGGTATCATGTTTAAGAACAAACTAACAAAATAATGGAATGGGTAAGTGCGACAAAACAAAGAAATAAAATGAAATAGAGCGGACTGTCTGTCGGCACGGAGGTGTTGCTACGAATTTTATGCACATTAAGTGTGTATCATAATATTCAAAGTCTGCTTGATTCCTTATGATAAAAAGAATATCATAATCAACACAGTAAATGTAATAGCAGTAGTTTCCATGTTGTTATATTTAACTGTCGCGCCTCGTTAGTCGACGGGGTCAGCGTATACCCCTTGAGGCGGAATGAGTCACAAATATCCCAAATTTACTTGTTATGCTCTGAGAACGGATAATTAACAAGAACTTTTAAGTATAGGTACTAAGAGTTCACAGCTTTTCGTATCATCTATCTTTCTTAAAAACAACCATCAAAATTGCTTGGATTTTGGCCGAGTAGTTGTGTAACAAACATACAGTCGAACTGAGAACCTCCTCCTCTTTTCGAGTCAGTTAAAAATAAATTTCCGGTTTTAAACAAAAACTGTGCTTGTCAAAGAGTTACCTTTTCAGATACGTATTATGAGTCCCACTTAGTTATTATTTTAGTACAATTCAATCTTGCTCCAGTCAGATTAAATCAAAAACAAACTTTTCCCTCGAGATACGAGTAATATTCAAAAGTAAAAAGATAAATAAATGTAAATCGCTATACGAAGATGTTAAAGACGTCCGGTAGTATTATTTTAGTCCTTTATGGCTTTTAAATGCTACATTTTATGTTTAGTCTGTGAATAATTACTCTTACATTTTCCCGCGTCTTTGGATTGTAAATATGTACTTTGTATACATACGCAGTTCTATTTATACTATTGATTATAACACGACAGGCATTCTAAGACATCTCATTAAATTTTACATTGGAAAATGATAACTATACAATTAAAGGATTCAGTGTGCGATGGTAGTTTGATAAAGCCTTGTTCCTACTCCTTAAAAGAAAACTAATAAGTATAAATTGTTGGTATGACAAATAAGTTATTAATATTATTTATTTTAGAATCCGAATACTTGAGCCACGTAGACCGCACCAACGGATAGAAATCGAAGCGTCCCCGGATAAATTCAGAAACACTAAGCAGAGCAGCCTGTATATATATCCGGGGCACGCTGAAGCGCGCAGGAGCGAGTAATTGCCCCAGCCCCTCAGATTAGCCCCGCATTAACACCTTTTTGTGAGCGTGGCTCGAGTGCCCTCGCCGCTATTGTGCCCACTTGCCACGTTACCCTTCAATTCGCAGTTAATGACCATTATTTTTATGAGATGTTTATTAATATAAAACAAATGGTGGCCTCCTCTCTATCTCCCCCCCCCCTCTCACCAGTAGTAATCTATACCTTCAATCTATTTTAACTTTAGTACATACATACATGTCTTCATGCCAAGTCCCTTGCAAGATAGGCAGAGACTATTGAGTACCAATCTTAATTTTAAAGTATTTGTAATATCCTATCATATATTTAAATCATACCAGCCCCTCATTATTGCCTCTGAGAGGTGGCGTTTCGCCCACTATGGGAAAAACTGCACTAGAGGAATGTTGATAATATTTATGTGAGACGATCTCGGTATCATTAGCTGGATTTCGAGACAAGGATGACCAAATCGCGATGTGGCAGTAAATTAATTGCAGTCAATTTTTTAATATCAATAAATATAATAAAATAAACATCAATGGAAAATTACGCAAATTTATCTAGCTTCAAACTAAGCAAACTACGTATTAAAAAAGCATCTTGTCTCGGAAAATTTTACAGTTAAATTATTATTTTTATAAAGTAACAAGTCTAGTTAAGTAAGGAGGCGCGGTATTCCCAACTGAATATTTGAAGACATTGCATAAAGAAATTTGTTATAGAATCTTTAATATGTCACATAGCACTGTTAAAAAGCAAACCATGGATATGCCCTTAAATAGAAATCTCCCAGTACACGTTTGATATTTCTGTTTTCATGTCACTTGAAGCGACAATATTTTCCTAACTGGAGATTGACTCCTTAATACATTTGTAGCGTCTAGTGCAGGCTACATGCACTCCAGGTGTCGTGAGGGGAAAGGGGAGGGGGCCTGAATTCGATTCCCGGCTATTGAAAAGTTTCAAGAGGCGAAAAGCTTCGACAAACGAAGCTAAGTGAATTTCGTGCCCTCGGAAAAGGCAGAGACGGATTCAAGAACTAAACAAAATATAATTTTCATTGTTACCAATACATTTTGCATACTCACTTTTTTTACAACAAAATTGTTGCAATGAGAATTACAATTACAACAATGATAATATTTGGATGATTACCAAATCAGACAATATTTATAAATTAAATTAAAATAAAAAATGTAGACAGAAAAATAAATACATTTTTATTTATTTTTTGAACCTGTAATACCAAACCCCGGTAGGTCTATTCTTGTATCCGGTAAAAATGCCAGCATACCAAGGAGCACATTTTTTAGGGATAACATGAGCTTTAGGATGATCAGCTTTAGGCTATTCAACGTAAAGCCAGTGTAAGAAAGTGGGTTTCAATTAAATGGATGAACATTCTTTTCTTTTTAATATCTCTCCAGTTTCCACTTCTAACGATTTTTTTTCTTCTTCTTACTTCTTTGTCGATGTAAAATAAATATAATTATTTTTACTTGGATAATACTATCAGGGTCTGTACCGTGACATCTTAAAGCAACATGATTTCATTAACGCTTACTTAAAAACCTAATTTCATAAAAGTTTCGTCTGTGTTGTGTAAGGGCGCACACGCTATGGATGTACTTCAGAACTACTGGATATAATATAGTGTTTTGATTTATTTTATTAATTTATATTATTGTATTCAAATTTGTATTTATTTATAAAATATATTTACATAAAAGATGTTTCAGTATTTTCTTATCTCGTCAAACACATTTGTCAACACATGTCATAAAAATATTTGATGTTACATGATTTTAAGTATTATTTACAAACACTGTTAATTATTATTAGTGAAATCCAAATGTGTCCAAATCAAAATACTTAACATGTTTTTATAATAAGTACTATTTCTATCAGGAACTACTGATAAATTAAAACGTTTTTCAAGTTGCCTCTTCAAGAAAATTATGCTAATCAGCGAGATAGTATATGTAACGGACTAATGGTTGCAGTGCCATCGACATCGAGTTATTTTTCATTTCAAATATGCTGCTAATAATGTACTGTACGCCTATTTTATTTATTTGCTAGGAATATTTAAAACTCCAACGAAATTTATTAAGTAATAAAATTTATTAAGTACAACTAGCAGCCCGTCCCGGCTTCGCAATGGCGGAAGAATTTCTATTCATCAGCGATAACGTCTGCTCCTAATAGTTTTTTTTTTCAAATAGTTCCAGTAGTTTTGGAGCCTATTTTCAATCTAGTGTTAGAAACATCAATTGTATATTGCTCTGTAAGTGGCAACACTGCTGCCACTCCAATATATATATATACATATATAAGTAATCCATATCGGAGGCGGCCATTACGTGTCGGGTCGTGGAGCAGAGCAGGAAGGGCCTTACAGATCAAATACTGTATAGGACTGAGGGCCTAATATTTGTGTAATGTGTAAGCCAGTGTCTAATAATTAGACTCTAATTAAGTTTGCTAAGGTAAGCCTAAAATGTTGAGTTGTGATAATGTGAGTTAAATATATTTTTTAGATCATAAATATGTTTCATTTTCTGAGTCTTTAACACTAGATAATTTCAATTTTTTTCTTTAACATTATAGTGTATCTGCCGGGACCAATTGTATTTTAAGTCATACAGGAAACCTTTAATATACCCATATAAAATTTCTACCCAATCGGTTTAGCCGCTTGAAGGTTATGTGAACATTATAGTTAAATGACATAAACATTATTACCCGTTGTCCTACCAAGCCACAAAGTAGCCTATGTTCATCAAGGATAACGTTGGCTTCCAATGGTGAAAGAATGTTCAATACTATTCAGTACAAACTAACAATCAAACTCTCGCACGCCAACATCGCCTATGTTAATTTTCGAATATAGGTAGGTATTTTGTTTAGAATGACATTTTTGATTTCGGAAAATCTTTTGAACGGATTGTTCGATTTCAATAATTCAAAAATTAATCTTAAAGCATTAAAACAGTCTTAAATATGAAATTATTTATTTGGATAAGGATTATTATGAAGGTGTAAATATCTTATATCTAAGGTCTATTTTATTAAATTTTAAAATGTATAAATGTAGATAATATACTGTCGTAACTATATAAATTAGAACTATGATGTTGCGAACTTTTTATAAACATTAATAAGTTCTTAAATTAAATGTTAAATTAATTATTATTAAATATTGTGGAACATATTTTTGTAGTTTCCGCAGCACATGCGATGAAATACATTTTATAGCTTACTTACTTACACTTTGTATTATTACATTATTGAAGTTTTAGTAGGGATCTTTAATTTTTTCTAGTTATAAAATGCCCCATGTTCATCAGGGATAATGTAGGCTTCTCATGATCCCCCCAAGTCCCCGTCACGACAAGGCTTGGGGAATGGACCAATTGGACAAAGACGGCTGCTCCCAGTACCTCTTCTGCCCAAGAGGGGACACAAGGAGCAAACACAGGTTGGTGAGCCCGCGTTGGTTGGCGTGGCATGGAGGCCCGCGGAGGAGGGAGGTAGGCTTTTCATCTTTGCTCACCCGGTCACGATGGGGTTGCGAAAGGTGTGTGGGTGCCTGTCGCCACTGGGACCCCGAAGTGGTGTACGCCTGGTCTCCATGCACTACTTCTGACGATTTGCAGATTTGCCCCTTGCACAGAAGGGGATCGAAAGATCCAGCGGGGCCGGGCAGTGGAAGTTTTGCGAAAGCATCCCCACAGCCCCGATACAACAAAATATTCCTTAATAAATTAAAATTAACATTTCAAATTTTATTTATCTCTAAAAAAATGTTGACTGAATATTTTTCTTGAAGTTCAGTCATTATCAGTATTTTACAGAGCCAGATTGATTTTTTAAGTGTTAAGATGTTGTATTGTATTACTCATCATAAAACAGTTTTGCTAAAACATCACTGACTTGATGGTAACATTAATCTACTAAGGGCTGGACGATACCAGTCAAGATGTTTATTTACGAACGTAACGGTATGTAAAACGTGCATATACCTAACTGTTAGTATTAACATTTTTATTATTTTTTATTTAAAGTTTACTTTTAAAAAAATAAGTTTTCAATCTAAAAAAACTGAGCAAAAATAAATGGGCAATCCCAATAAGTTTCTTGAATCAAGTCATACTTCAACTTGATTCAAGGGACTTTTGCGATTACTGCAATTACCCATATTTTTTCTGTAAACACATTATCTTCAGTAAAAAACCAATGTAATTAATTCTTGCCAGAAGTCAAAAAGAGTATTTGTTGTGAAAGTTTACGATTTTTTTCTATTAAACTTAATTTATTTAATCGTGTTTTTTCTATCCCAAGGAACTTTAAATTATAATATACATTAATACATTGAAGGTAATTATCCATTCCCAAACGTGTTAGATCTGCGCGAGGTCAGTCCGGCACATTCGGGACGCCTAATAACTGTAGAAGAGTAAACACTATACATTTAAGATTAAGAAAATATTTATATTTTGAGGCTACTAAAATTTTTCACCTAAACAAATTATGAGCATTTTTTGAATTTTCGTCTGTCTATCAATTTTAAATTGTAGAAAGCGTGAGTCCAAAATATGTCTGTCAGTTAGTTTCCCGGCGGTGATTCACGTCTAATCTACAAAACCGATTGAGGTAAAATTTAGCCGAATCGTTTACTGTACTGAAGAAGACTATATCCTACTTTACATAAGTTGATCTTGTGGAAAAGGTGTGAAAGAAATGTGAACTTGTAATTCGTAATTCGTAAACACGCAATAAGATTTAATTTATGATTTTTCGTTTGATAGAAAATAGTTTACAGATTTTCTGTATGAACCCGTACTTCTGACGGGTCTATATATTTTTTAAATCTACTACCGGATTTTAACATACTAAATCTGGTTGAAATCTGGTATTGATCTGGTCTGAATGAAGAGATAATGAAGTAATATTTTCACAGTAAATATATTTGATATCAATAAATGTAAGTCCATGCCTGGACCGGCGGCTTGGTTCCAATTTTTATCAATCCCATTTCGTTTCCCCGCAGCCGCCCCGCACGCCTCCCGCCGCTCCGTACCAAAGTTTTCCTCAGATTTCACGATCTCGTCCCGCCCTATTAGGGATGTATGGTAAACAACCGACACGTCTTACATGTTGACATCGATATTTTATGTTTAAGATTTTACAAAATATATTGATTGCAAAATATAAATATATCAGTCTGCGTAATCGTTCAAGTTAACATAGCTTATCTCATTTTTTTAACAAAAATCTCTTAAGTGGTAATGATAAAACGTAACCTTGTTGAGTATTCATGATAGAGTTGCGGGAGTAGATATGGTTACAGCCGAGTTGATGAAGCGTGGTGGTCCTGCCGTCCGGGACTCTTTATGGGTCATTTTTTGGAATTAATATATTTTTTAAAGTAAATATATAGTAACATACATTTTTTAACGACATTATTAATTTTGTTTAACATAATTATTAGTAATGACTGTATGTAGTATAAAAAATTTACTTGCTTTCTGACTTTCAAAAATATATGTTGTGTACTAAATTTGAATAAATATATCTGTCTATCTAAAACCATATATTCTTTAAATTCCACTGGATTTTTTATAACTTTATTTTATATCTCCCTCCATGTTGATTTGAGGCGATCGAAAGTCCAACGCGTCATCACAGACAAGACCACTGGTGGCAAGTGTCGAGCTGCGACTCGTCGCTGTCATGAAATGGTCCGGAGATTAAGGTAACAAATAGTTACAAAAAAACAGATTAAAGAAAAAAAGGATTATAACTTAGTCTACATTTCATGTTTTATCTTCTCTCACACAAAAAAAATCCATAAATTCATGGTTTAAAAAGTATCCTATAATCTTTTTCGGAACATCGAGTACTCACCAGTCAAATTTGGTCGCGATCGGATTAGAAATTACAGACTGTAACACCTTCGCTCACTGACAGATAGACAAACAAAAAGACAGACAAAAACACAGTAAGCCAAATTAAAACTATGAAAATATTTTAAACGTGTTTTATTGACCACATTTGATCTAATTTTGCAATCGTGTAAACTACTTTTTTTGTAATATTTTTAGAGTGCAGTTTTTATTCTTATACAGCTGTTTCAATTTATGTTTAGACAGATACCTGGACAAAATTTTAAATGAAAAAAGAAATAACTGATAAAATTAGTCGCGACTGCCTTTGAGTATCTATAGCACAAAGAATCAGTTTTCCCATTTTCATGACGTCTGCAAAAAGATTTTGTATTAGAAAATTTTTACTATAAAACTTCTCGGAATATGCTCTTAATGTAAACCGGATGTATTTATGAAAGTAGCTTTTTGTCAAACCAATTTGTTTTTGTTTATTAGGATCCAAATTTTAAAAACGTCATCGATAGCTGATATGGGCATCACTACAGGTTAAATAAAAAGTATTACTCAAGAGACGGACGTATCAAGAACGCTCCTTGGTGATGGTAAAATTGAATGACATAGACACCACATACATTTTGACCAATCCTTATCGTGTTTTGGTACATTCCATATTTTAGTCCATTAGTAACTAATGTTCATTTCCTTACGTTGGTATCGAGCTTTCTTTCAAAAATAGGCCGCCACTGAACGATAAGTCAAATACATAAAATATACAGTCAGATAATATCATACAGTTTTATTTATACGCTTTAATCCCATCACCATTCTTATATTGAGATTTGAATTTGAATTTGAAAGATTTAATAAATACGTCAAGTTCAACTGCCTCCTCCCTCCCTTATTCCGGTAACTTGGTGAGCCAATGATTACGGTCATTATCTGTATTGTCATTGTTTGTATTAACACCTATATTCTATTCATATGAAGATCTAGCGACGAGCAATGCTAATTTATAACAAAATTTGGTTTTAATCTTGTTTGTCTAAATTTTTGGTTATATTCAGAGATTCGTGGTTGAATTCCTTTGTGTGATTTCACAACACTATCACAACATTTTATTGTATTAGTGATGTGACGTCCTTATGGCCTACTAAAGGAAAAATCGAATTACTTGGAATCCTGGAATACTAAGGTTTGCAGCCCGTCCAATTAAGTAATAGAATTCTATTACGGATCACCTGGATGGATATCACCATTTCTCATCCGTCCCTACTGACTTAAAGTCAAGGCTCGTCAATGTCAAATTTTATTTTGTTTTGGTTACGTAACATTGGCACTTTTTGTAAATAAGAACGACGAGACGTATTAAAAATAAGCTTTTAACAGTTTACTAAACATTACGCAAAATATATAAGAAACAGTATCTTTTCTTTCTTTTTCGACAATATTATTGCATTATCGCGTTTAAAGTGTACACCCAACTTATATAATTAATTACGTCAGAATTTAATAAACAATACAAACGCTTCCTAACAGTCAGTATTCTTTTACCGAAAAGGGTCTCTACATTCCCAAATTCAACCGTATCAATGTCCTGTTGTTAGAGTGCTTAGCTTATTGTTGGCGTGTGTACAAAGGAAACATAATATTTAAGTTTAAAAAAATCAATCTCGGGTTTGGCTAAAATTAAAGTTGTTTCGTTAAGGTCTGTCAGCAGTAGTAAACCTGTGCTGACAAAATTGCAGGAATATAAACTGTATGAGATGAGTTTTGTAGTAAGGTAATGGGGTACTATTTGCGACTCTATATTTACTTTATAATGGTAGCGCAGTAAAACTGCAAGAAATTGACTTTGATTTCAATAAGTCATGTACAAAAAGACCAAATAAATATTTCCCTCGTTTCCGCGGGGTTTAGTTTTCAGATCAAGGTTTGTTTTTTAAATCGGTTCATAAATGAAGAGAAACCGTTCTCTTTTTAAATTTTAAATAATTAATTTATTTACTTTTAAAAGTATAGTACGATATAAGTCCTCCTCATGAGTTCGAAGTCGGTTAAAAACTGGGACTCAGTCAAAATTTTTCTTTTAATTTTAATTATTATTAAACCCCGACCAACATATTTCACTTAGATTTTAACATATTTAAAAAAAAATCTAATTTCGGCGTTATCTGTACTTATAATATTGTAAAAACAAGATCTCATTATCACTTGTTTTGTATAAGTATAGTTGAAATGTGTTAAATCCAATGAAAAACTATTTTTAAGCTCTATTTGTATCTTTGAAAGCGTATTGTGTTCTTGATAACTGACGGAACGACTTGATTCTATTTTTTTTGTAAATCTCGAGATGTTTTCAACAATATGCTTAGCTTCACAATACTTCTTTGATCGATTTCAATCATTTTTTGCAGATTTTACTAATTTTATAATTTTAAAGGCCAGGGACTAAAAAAATGGGTAAACCGAAATCTATTCTTTTCTCATTTTCAGATGCTACCTTTATCTAGTATTATATTAAATGCGATTTTTGATCATATTAATAGAATTCCTGCTTTTTTAAAACATCTTTAAATAAAAAAATACACTTATAGATATAAAAAATCAATTAAGAAAATATTAATGCATAAAGCTAAATAAATTCTAGCTGCTATAGTTACAATGTCAAAATGTCAGTGACTTATTTTGTTTACTTTAAGGAGTCCCGGATGCAACCAGGCCAGGCAACCTGAGGCCAGGAAGTTATTAGAAAATTGGAAAAAACAATTTTGTTTTTGTTGCCCGACCTGTGATTCGAAGCCGGGAACTCATGCAGTCAAGTCCAACAACTGAACCACTAGAGCACAAAGGCGAAACATATACATACGTAACTTAACATTAACTTATTAATGATAATATAAAATTCTATTTATTATAAATTATTTAAACTCATCCGGATCGATACCACCTCCTTACTTATTACTGCCGCCATAACGTCGGTTCTTGCCGTTAACGTGTTCCGGTTCGGAGGATAGGGTAGTTGGTAAGCTTACTTTCGTTTGAGGCCTAGCAATCTGGCCTCAGGTTGGTAACGCACCATTACCACCTTTCAGAAAATACTTCTACTTGATTGTCTTAAAATGTCCGGATTTGTACCACTGCCTTACCTATTCCTGCCTCCATAACGTCATGACGTGTTCCGGTTCGGAGAATAAGGTAGCCGGTAAACTTCCTTTTGCTCGAGGCCTAACATCCTGGCCTCAGGTTGGCAAGGTACCATTACCACCTTTGGTGTCTCTAGGCGGCGTGAATTTCTTTCCATCATGAAATCCGTCTGCTTGTTTGCCTTCCAATATCGTAAATATAAAGCTAAATAAACTAAAGAACTTAGTTGCCATTGTTTTTGTGCACGCTGGTTTCGGAGACACGTGACACCACCATCGAACAAAACATCCGTCCAAATTCGCAATGTATATCTGCTTTGTTAATCTTACGTCTGTCATTCTTTCCACTGGATCGAACCAACGGAGCAGGCCTATTGTCATTTTAACACCAACACTTTTTTCAATCTCACTTTTTCTTAGATCAGAGCCAGCGTTACACCACATATGTTCTGTAGCGCTCTCATTTCGACCACGTTTATCCTATTATATATCATGATTTTTCTGACATACCC
>NJDC01003015.1:0-27511 GCA_002245475.1 Calephelis virginiensis
TTATTATTTATGTTTTTCCTATTAAGGTACGTAAATATAAAACTTGCATAAAATGTATTTCTTTATGATTTTATTTTTGTTAACGAAGATTCGCTGTTCTTCATTCGTAATCATATTATGTTAACACCTTTTTTTTACTTTTGTTGGGGTAGGTACTCTAATAAAATCGTCATACCTACGCTAGTTTTCCGTGTCATGGTGACTACTTGTAATATAATGAAGAAGCATGTCGATCATGTCGAACGAATACTTTCGGTTGGTTGGAAATAATAAAAAAGTCTTGAAGATAATAAAAAAATATATACTATATTCATTTAGGTAGTTTACTTTTACGGTCCACCAAACTTGGTGCTAGATGCGACAGCACAGACAGCGGAAGTTAAATAGTTGAGACAGCTTCTATAAAGTAACAATAATTAGAAGTAAAATTTCACAAAGCATAAGTTGCACATTTTAAAACCCCATAATATATTGAAAAAATATAAACAAATTTTATTAGCTAACTGTAAATGAGACTTCGTCTCGTACGAATGTTTAACTTAGAACTAAAAAAAATGTTAATTTAGGGAGTTATTGTTAGTTTAGTTCGTAGTTAGTAGTAGACTGTGTTACTCCTTATCACAACAGATACCTGTCAGTGAAAGCCCCGTCATCATCGCCCCAGCCGGTTTAGAGATTAGCGTGAACAAACAGATAGATCGAAAAATAAAATTTTAAAATGGTATTTTCGTATATTTAGCGTATACGTATACATTATATACATATATGCATGTGGTAAAAGGCGGTTATTCTAATAATAATACAAACAGATACTCAAATTATATTTTTTTGTTGGGTGTATAGATGCTAATGTTTGTGAAGATAATATTTAGATGTTTGGATATGTATTTATTCCATTACGATTGAACTTCTAAATCGATTGGCACGCTAGAAGTTTTACTACAACAGCTAATATATTCAATGCCTTTGCAAAGTCCTAGACAACAGCTAGTATTATTTTAAATCGTATTTTTTTTTAAACTAAGCCACCGGATTTTCGTATCGCTTGACATTAACGGCTATGAACAGTTTGTGTGTAAAAAAATATAATACTGTTTTTCCATTTTGCACACAATTTTCCCCTGTTTTTCTCTTCATAAGAATTTTCTTCTGGCAATAACTAACACAACAATGAAAGTTTTAGCAAAATTGGTCCCTCCGTTAAGGCGTGATGCTATCTATGATCAAGCGAAATGGGGAATCGTTTTTATACACATACTCCGAACTCCAAATTGCTTTACATTAACAGCTACTAAAAGTTTTGTACGGAAAAAGTGTTGTTTTTACATTTTCCTTCAAATTTTCCCGGTTTAAGCAAAATTGATCCATCCGTTCAGGTGTGAAGGTGTGAAGGGTAATGAGGATTCATTTATTTATGTTTATGTAGATATAGATTATTTTAAAATAGAATAGGATTTATCGCCTCTGTGGTCTAGCGGTTCAGGTATTGGACTTGACTTCTTGAGGTCCCAAGTTCGATTCCCGGGTCCGGAAATAAAAAGAAAATATATTTCTTCCAATTTTCTAATAAAAAGAAATGTTGTTTGGGATTAGATGTGTGCCGTGTTGGCGATAGGCTTGCCATCTATCACTTAGTGCCTTGCAGCTAGTCGTAGGTGCCTTGGTTGTGCCTCTACCTACCTCTTCGTGGATATGGGTGTGAAAATACTTAGTTATACAATGAGATTTATTTATTAATTCGGTGACGGGCGTTTGTCTAATATTTTTGAGTCAATTAAAGTTTGACACATCCCATTATTACCTTATGATTTATGTACGTATTTTAATATACATATAAGTATATAGGTCACACTATAAGGTTAGCTTAACTTAAAAAAAACAACTT
This sequence comes from Calephelis virginiensis, assembly GCA_002245475.1. Taxonomy (NCBI): domain Eukaryota; kingdom Metazoa; phylum Arthropoda; class Insecta; order Lepidoptera; family Riodinidae; genus Calephelis; species Calephelis virginiensis. The sequence goes on from NJDC01003015.1 coordinate 1,886, forward strand.
GTATTGACCAAAATATTATGTTTATTGCTTTTCATTTACTTTAAATTTTAAACATTTTTTCATGCGATCGTACCATTTCTTAAAACAGGAGGACAACAGATCTGAAGGCATGCTTTCTACGTGCTGATTGAACGCTATAACTGCCTCTTCGGAGTTGGTAAAAGTAAAGTCTCTCATCAAATCTTCGATTTAGGGGAAAATCCAGAAATCACATGGTGCTAGGTCGAGGCTATGCGCAGGATGAGTGACGAGATGTACTTTTTCGGAAGCTAAAAATGACTTTGTTTTGTTGGCCGTGTGTGAAGAATCGTTATCATTCACAAAATTTGTCTTTTTTTTTGGGTTCAAAACATTAAATCCACGTTTCGTCTCCTGTGACAATGTCATAAACAGCATTAAAATGTCCGTGGTTGTACTTCAGCAGCATCTGTGAGCACCAATCCACGCGAGCCGAATCTGCTCCGCTGTCAGTTCATGAGGGATCCAACGACAGCAAAGTTTCCGAACTTTCAATTCTTCGTGTAAAATTTTCTGAATTTGGCTCATACCAATCCCCAATAGTCCTCGAATTGTCGCATAGGTAATCCGGGAATTTTCTTCAATTAACCGCTTAACAGTAGCTGCATTATTTTCGTTGACAGCAGTTGAAGGCCGCTCTTTACGAAATTGGTCATTTAAAGAAACTTGATCTTTCTCAAATTCAGCAAATCATCGCCTCGTGGTGCTCGAACAAGGTGCTTCTCTCCCAAAAGCATTTTGAAGGCGAGCGGCACAGTCTTCTGGAGAAAGAGAACTTTTAAAATCATAAAAAATCATCGTTTTAAAATCTTTTCGACTGAATCCTATTTTCATTGCGTACCTAGAACTTTGATGTGTGATAAAAAAAAACAATTGACAAATTATTTTCCGCCAATTTGTTTTTTTTTTCAGAAGGTTGCAACGTTTTGAAAATACAACATTCGAGATTCAAATAGTTCCGATTAGCTACAACTGCAAAACTTTTAGCGTGCCCCATGTATAATACATGAAAATTTTAATTTGGGAAATTAATGTTATAAACTCTATATTTATGTGCTGATGCTATTCACGAGATTATTTTTAGATATAGTTTTGCTGCCTGAATATTAATACTCGTCATTGCTTAATCATGTTGTCGTTTGGAGTTTATGTTATGGACGATAAATTAGGTTTTAACATTTTAAGCTCAAGATTACAACGTGCAAACTGACCTTGTGTTGGTAAACTTACGGTGTAAGAACTTAAGAAGCCTTATCATTTAATTCCATAAAACCTTAGTTAACTGTATTACCGCTTTTATATGGCAATACTAAACTTTCACTTGGGTTTTTTTTTTTACTAAGTTAATTAACTTTTTGCACGTAAAATTGAGTTTAATTTACGAAATACACCATAAGAGTTTTATTAAACTTGTGATTTGTAGCTTTAAATAGGTGGTAGAGTTTCGGGGCGACTCCCCGGATTGTCACCACCGCATTACCTATTCCTGCCGCCATAACGTCAGCGCTTGCCGTTTACGTGTTCCGGTTCGGTGAATAAGGTAGCCAGTAAACTTACTTTTGCTCGAGGCTTAACATGCGTCATGTTGGCAATGCACCATTACCACTTTTGGTGTCTCTACCATCAGGAAATTCATCTGCTTGTTAGGTGTACTGAGTGCTAAAGTGCTGTACAGCAGCTCGTTTAGATTGGCAATCCAACCTTGTTTATTTTGGAAACATGCAGTCAATGCTTGTAGACTTGCTCACTTGGCCTTAACAAACACGAACATAAAACGGAAGATATATCATTTTTTGGAAGTCAGTCAAACATAAAATGCGTGTCATGCACCAGCAACATCTTTGCTTCTATTTGCCAAGTTTGTCTCGTACCATAAGTAGACTTTAAACAGCCTATATCTTTTTTTGCAATGTATTTTTAAAATTATTATTAAATCAAGTTTAACATATTATCATCTACCAAACTGCACAATAATCTGTTGGTAGGATCTTATATTATTTTATGTGATTGGTTTTTGAAATTATACATGTTTCTTCATAGCTTATATGATAATAGGCAAAACTTTCAAACAATTCGGATTTGACGCCTGAAAAGGAATGACACCTATCACTTTAAAAATAGTCATTCATAAAAGTATAAGTTGAATTAGGACATTGTTCAGTTTTTTTTTTTATGCGACGATGCGACAGGCATGATATGATGATGACATGACAGTCGCGCTAAAGGGCCGCATAATTGCAAGCGGTTACTGACGCCTGTGGACATCTGTAACAGATGGGGGGCTACACATGCGTTGCCGACTCAAAAACAGATTTATACGCCTCTTGAACGATCTTCTTAACTTTGAGTCTTATATCTTGGGTAAAACTGAGATACGTAATTAGTTCCACAGTTTGTAATACGGACTAGAATAGCAACCGAGACGAATACCAAGTCAAACATGAAAGTATGTAATATTAAAGAATATATTTTCATTTACAGGGCCTTTCAAATGGAATTGAAAACGATCAGAACACTGCCAACCTTCCAGCAGATTTGTCTCACACGAGACTTTCACTCACATCGACCGCATCAAACCAGAGCTTCGACTCTGGCAACGTCGACTACGCGGTACCAAAACACACCTTCAACCAGAGAACCCCACACAGGACTAGTGATGCTACGGACACTAGTGATGGCTTGAATTACAGCCAACCGAAAATAACAAATCCGCTATTCGGTGTTAACGCTGCATCAAATTATTCCCCAAGTCCCATACGAGATACGACAGAGAAATTCGAGCGACCGCTACCAAACGGTGTCAGGAAAGCACCGGAGGGTCAAGACAATGAAACGTTTAAAAGCGAAGACGCGCTAGATGGTAGGAAAGAGGTGGTCATGAGTCCCAATCAAATCGCCATCACAGAAGGCGGTACTGCGACCTACACCACTGACAATAATGGTAAAATCAATGTTCATGTCACCGTCATGATTAACGCAGGTATGCATCCTTACGAATCTCCATTTCAGTTAAGCACAAACGTATTTATAAGGCACATTGTATAACAATAACTTAAAAGTTCTAACCAGTTTTGTACAGTAATTTAAACACGGAATTGGGAAAGAGTCGTTGCTGGATCTCGAGGGATGCATATTGAGGCAAGCGGTCTGGAGTAGTTGCATGCTACGTGAATCGTTACCGAAATACTGTCTTGTGTTCCTTATGTGTTACCGTTTATTGATATCGTTTTAATTGTATGTAGTTTCTTTTTTTTTTTAGACTTATTTGAAATGCACATATCTCATTCTGACGCCAGCTTTTTGTCTCAGTGTTGTTTTATGTAAATTTTATGAATCTTTCGTTATATATTATCATTTTAAGACTGGACACATATGGAAATTAACACATTTACATAATTAAAGATTACTGAATGTTAGTAAAAAAATATTCTAATAGTAGAAGATCCGAACCTACATAGACTTACACTGAGCGGATCATAGAATGATTCAATCTTTTTTTATAATAAACTAGCTGCTCCCTCGAACTTCGTTCCACCCGAGAAACATGACATTCTTAAATCATGTTATCATGTTGGTGAAGGTCGACCTAGATTTGGATCTTAGATCATTAATTTTAGAGTTTTTGATTAAGAAACATCTTTGTTGTATGCAATAACGCGTCAATGATTTATATCAAGCATCCGATCGCAATAACATGATATTTAGTTATTGCACACTGTTAAATTAAAAAAAAAATAAAAAACGGTATTCGGTTTTTTAATCTGTTTAAGGACAACACTATTCAAAAAAATTCAGTAACAGATAATGTAATAAAAGTCAGTTTAGTCTATTAGATAAAAACAATATTTAGTATAGTACTTGCATGGATTTTTATGTTCATTGTTATATTATAGCACGTTTGTAATTTTCTATATCTATATCACTTATCCCAGAAAAATTGCGTCACGTTTGAATGCAAAGTATTGAAAGCGCTTATGAATAAGTAATGTTAATGCATGCGAAAGTAATGCACGAGACGATGTAATTATGAAAATGTTTAATCGTCTCACATTCTTATCATGTTTTGTTTATCTATAAAAACATGATTATGTTAAAAGTGTCTGTTTGCGATTTTATGCTTCTTTTTTTAAAATAGTTGCTTCCAAAATATGTGTTTCTAAAGCTCTTTTTTTACCTTTTTTAAAACTATTAAGTCTTTTGAATTGATTTTTCAAATTAATTTGAAAGACGTTTGTACTTCTGTAATTTTACATCGTTTATTTTAAAATTGTATGGAATCACATGTTAGGCTTCGCGTGGGGTTTTTTAAATCTCATACTATCTATTAAAAAAAAGAGAGAAACATTCGTCAAGTATTTATCCTTTTTCTTTATACGTAATACGAAGAGATAATCGCTAGCAAAGCCTCACGTGTGAACATGCAATTATATGAAAAAAAGTAGCCAAATTTTAAACACGCTAAAATTATAAAAGAGTTTTAGTTCTACTAGTTATTAATGTGTGCTGAAAAATTTTCAGGCACTCTAGCTGATTTAAAGAAACAAAGAGCTCAAATTAGAACGAACGGCAGTCCGGTGGAGAACAGCTTACATTCTACGAATAATCACAGTGTCACTTCCTTACCGGAAGTCGGGAAGCAGGAGGCACAAGTACAATCACATCCCCAACTACTGACCCCAGGATACAGTACCGTGCCCAGGTTTTCGGGTCACACCAGTGACGTCGTTGGGGATACAAAATCGAGACGGTGTTGTATTATAATGTAAATATCTATTGTAAAAAATCGATGCGTATGTCTTTCCAAAAACTACTGGGCTTATTGCTTTTGTGATTAAATTGCATTTAATTGAAATAAAATGCCCAAAACGTCTGCCAATGTTGCCCGATTAACAGCAAAACTTGCCAATTATTTGCTAGAGAAGTGTAATAGTTGTAAGGAACTCGACGTTTGTTATGTTTCGTGTTAAGATGTATACAGCTACTTATTATAGGAAAAGTTATTAAAAAATTAATCATTAAATTAAGTCATCACCGTTTGAGGCATTCCATTATGTATAAATGATATAAAAAAAACAACAAACAGTATATTGATTCATTTTCGTCGCAGTAAACAAGTATTTTTTTATTAAGTATAATTTATTATTGCATTTTCAATAATATTTGTGGTATTCTGTGGCATTCCTAAATCCTAGAATAAAAAAAATGTTTTATGTAGAAATTATTTTAAACATTCTAAAATTGTGATTCCTTTCACATATATTATATATAAGACAACGCACACAATATATTTTAAAATAAATCTTATTGTCGAGTATTATTTGTCATATTACGTAGCCTATTGTTAGTTGAGATGTTTATACTTGAGATTTGAAACATGTATACAATATTTTTGACAGATTTTTAAGCATTTTTAAATAGACTCAGTTAATTTATCTAAACTCACGACAATCATGCTCAATTTTTACCATAAAATAAAGTTTAAGACGAGCTTTAAATATGTTTTTAAAAGCTTAGTTGTGTTGGGTGAAAATTCTCATGTTTTCACATTTAAGTGAGTTAGCTACTAAAAAGTAAAAAGCACTCTAAGAACAGGTTTAATTGGTATGATGAAAATGTGTTAAATTTATTACTTTGGATTCTGTAAGAAAGGAAAACATAGTAAAATTTGAAATTATAATATAATTTTATGAATAAATTTAATATTTTTGGACTAGAAACGAAGATATAAAATGAGGGTTAGTCCAGGGACCACGATGGAGACTGTGCGAAACGAAGGGATTGATTAGATTCGTCTAGAGTTGTACATTGTTGAAGTTTTTAGTATGGAAAATCTAGTCACCAAACTTTCTTCTCAACAAAATCTTTTAAATAGTGCAAGGTTTTGAAAGAGAAAATATTTAAACTTGAATAGTGAAATTGAATTAGGAAGAAAGTAAAGTGGATGTTGTTATGCAAGTTTGCACCTGTAATTAAATATTTAGAAATAATTCAAAATTAAGGAACGCATTAGGTTTTGATATATGATTATGCTGCGGTTTTAACTAAATAACACAATCATTTATTATTAACACTATAAATATTAAACAACTAAATTCATATCAACGTATGGAATTTAAAAAATGTATAATTACATTTTAGTTTAATCTAAACAATATTCATTACTAACATTTTTTTAACGTACATCGATCTATTACAGATATTACATTATTGGCTAATACACCTGTCTATATGAAGATATAAAATAACTTCAAGATCGATGTTTCGAAAATAATTTGTTAAGTATTTTCATTACATTTTTAAAAACAAAGAGAGTTAGTCTTGGAGAAAATTTTATAAAGATTATGATTGTATGATGAAGGTCTTTACCTCGACATGGAAACATTAATTTAAAAAAATCACTTGAAGAATATAGGGTTGATTTTGACGGCTGCGGTTTGAGAGTGGACTGCTTTTAGTCAACTAAAACATTTTAGAGTAGTTTTATTTGAGAACATTTTTGGGTTTAGAAAACGTACTAGCAGACAATGAGCCCTAACTACTATGAGACCTACCATTGCCAACTATATTATGAGCTTTTTGTCTTCAAAAACTTGTACTTCCTGTATTCTACTGTTTTTAGAATTGAGATTGGTATTTTTAGAATGATAAAAATATTTCTTTATATATAGCATAGCCTTATCTTCGAATTGTTGTAGCAGCAGTTTATATTTCACTTCATTAGGCCTATGACCTTTTTATGTACTTTACACATACTTTTGACCAGTGATTATAAACATTTTTACATAAATAGAATAAAATTGCTAAAGTAAACATTGTAATTAATTATATTAAAACTTTTTAGCCTACACTGATGACCCCCAAAATTACTTTATCTTAAAAAAATATTTAAAAGTTTACACAATGACATTTATGAATAATGATTAAGTAGTGTAATTCAAAATAATTACACTATGTTTGATTCTTGTTGTGAAACGAATTTTAAGAACTAATGAAGAAAATTACGGGCAGCTATATAATTTGTTAATTGTAAAATATCTCAAAAAGTGACTTTGCTAACAAGTCTTCTTAATATGTATATTTTTCCATAACAAATGAAGATTTTGGACATTTACTTTTTTCGTCATAAGATATGAATGACACAATACTAAACTGTACCTATAGTTATCACATTTGTATTCATAGTAGATATTTTAGTATACTTTCTATCTTCAAATCGAAGGCATAGCGCGAATCAAAATACTTGCATCTAGACTAAATAACAATCCTTTATTGAGTAGTGTTTAAAAATTATTGAAATTAGGAATTGACGATCACGTCGTAGTTTGACGTAAAGTTTATGAGTTACGTTGAATTTATATTGTGCTGCACTGATTCATGTAAAATACATCATTTATTAGCAATCATTCTAAATACTAATACGCTTAAGTTACGCACATATTGGTCGACTTTTCTCATATTGTATGGACATACATTTTATTATTATTTATATAGTTTAATATCAATGTCTGTCTCTGTATCCAGTATTAATAATTCTGAGACAGGCATTCCTTCATTAAATTAATTTAAAATTTATCAACGCCGACTAATTTGTACGTATCTTACATCTAGTATAACACACTAATAATATTCTTTATATATGTGAATATTAATCTATCATCAAAATGTTTTTAACAACTGGATTTCAGTGAAGCGCAGTCCGAATTTAATGTATTTTTTATGTGAATTACCAATGACATTCCTTAACACTCTAAATGTATTTTTATGTATATAAGATTACAAAGATGTATTTATTGTACACTAATGCTGGGTACAGACTGAACAACACAATCAAGGTTGGCGACGCCACCAAAAGCGAATATTGTGTCATGTCACGTTTGCATGCGAAAAGGTTGACATTAGATGATCCTCATTCAAGCGCCCAGCGGTAAACATGAACGCGCGTAAGGATGCCACCAGAATGAATTCGCGTTTGTTTGTTTCGTCAGTACCCAGCTTTACCATAAGTTCCATTAAAATTCATTCGTCCATATCATGTAGTCACTAGTTTAGAGTAGTCGTGGTAGTGAAATATCAGTACTTAAAATGTATTTATTATTCTGATTAATGTTGTTATATTATAGAAGTAAAAATAGAATAAAAAAAAACTAATTAAGCAATATAGATGGCCTTAATCACTTAATAGCAGGATTTTTAGTTGTCTGACATTTTCATGTAGTTGTTTTTTTTTTGTACTAGTTATTATTTTCGTCCGTATACATTTTGATATTATACACATTACACAACGCACAGACCGATTGCTGTTTTAGTCAAAATATAACTTTTTATACTTCAATTATTTACTTACATTGTTTTACTTGTGTATACTGTATACTGATTAAAACAGTATTTAAAAAAATAAAGACGAAGTTTGAAGTTCTATGTTGCATTTTGGAGTGATTTCCTGTGACTTACGCATTTCGATATTTACACCTAAATATATAGAAATACGCATTCTTATAAAAATACTTTAGCCTTATTTTATTTGAATAAATAAAGTTGTCCCATCTTATTAAGAAATATAGACTAAAATGCTCCAAGGCTTAAGGCGACATTATAACTCTTGCACTATAATACAGATCATAATGTTAGACCATGGAGTACTGTAAGTCTATGTTTATTAATGGTCCGTCTGACCATGTATATAATAAGTTTATATTTCGATTGTTAATATATCCAACTTTATATACTAAAAAGAACTCTGACGAGCTTCTTGTTAGATATGATCTAGACCTGTTGCAAATTATCTTTTTTTTTAATAGCGACAACTATTTTAGTTCCTAATGTATATGATGTAAGACATCAATATACACTTGAATATTTATAAAATCATATTTAAAATTTGACAGTGCCTCTGATTACTCTTGCCTTAAAGAATATTTATATGTCAACGTTTTTTTGTTAAATGTTTTAACGATTCTTCAAATAAAATGAGAGGTTAAAACAAAAAATATATTTTTTGTAACAGATAGATAATTTTGGAAGTATTACTTGGTGTTCTTTACAAAATAGTTATGATTTTCATGTTGATAAGTAATGGGACTAAATAGTAACAATATCCTGCTTCCTCTAAAATTTTTCGTGCAGATACTTAACGAAACTCGTCTTTTAATTGTTTTAAAACCCAGATTATGTTTTTTTTTCTTAACGCCTAGTATATATCTTACAAATTGTTCCCAGCTTTATTTGTTTTGCTCAAAGTTCAAATGTAGAGTTTGCCTTTTAGCTACTGGTAAAATTTATTAATATTTACACGCTTATTTAATATTATTATTGAAGTCGATGTTTTACTGAGTGTTGTTTTACTGAGGGTAGAATTTAACGCCAAACTTATTTATTTTTTTGTTGTTAAAATCAAACCTATCGTCGTCCCTAATAACAGCGATCGTCTGTTACCGTAAGATAGACCGCAGAGATTTTAAGACCGCAAACAGATCAATCGATACCATTGTGTAACAAACAAGTATTTATTCATAATCTATACATATAATAAATCTGTAGAAGGGTCAATTGTGTACATTGAAAATATTGAAAAAATAAATAGCTATCGTATAATAGGTTTGGTATCGATCCAGTAACACCCCCTGTGTTACTGGATCGATACCAAACCTGAATATGTTTTTAAAAAAATGTTGTCTGTCTGTATGTTCAGGCATCACGTGAAAACTAACGGTTCGATTTCGATGAAACTTGATATATTATACCTTGTTATCCTGGGCATAAAATGGGATACTTTTTATCCTGGAAAAATACGTAGAAAAAAATAAATCTTAATTTTTCAGTTTTATCACGCGAAGAACCGACATCCGCGCGGGCGGAAGCTAGTACATAATAATCGTTATTAACTGCTGTAAATTCTTTCGGATTTGTGACTATTTGTATATACTTACATTACTTCTACTTATAAAATATTTGTATATTTGTTTAATTTTTAAAGTTAAAAATTATTAAAATATTGATAAATGTATATTTTGTAATTCTTAGTTACAATTGTATTTGTATGGTAATTTCAAATTATCTGATGTCAATATTAATCAATGTGAAATATTTAAAGTCCTTAGAAGTATCCTTTGTTAAATAAAATACATTTTTATATAATTTGTCTCGCAGATATGCTTCCATGGTAGTCTATAAGTTGTACTGCTTAAGAGAGATTACTTCACTTTTTGAAACTAGAATTATTTTGTTTTATGTAAGGTAGTCCAAAATTTTACCACTTATAAAAGATTATTACACTTTTTTAAACTAGAATATTATTCTATAAAATCTCTGGTAATGCTTCCACAGTAGTTTCAAAATTGTACCGCTTAAAAAGATTATTTCAATTTTTGAATCTAAAATTACATTACATAAAATTCATTGCGCGGTAATGCTTCCATGGTAGTCCCTAAGTTGTATTGCTTAGAGGAGAATAATTCGCTTTTTACTAGTATTATATTTCGTCGACGCTATTTTGGTTCCTGGTTCCTTTTTATGATAAACTTTCCTTCGCGGATCGCGGTTTTATATAAACGAGATAAAAGAGAAAATTCTAGATATTTGTACTAAATACTTACGATATTAATTTATTTGTTCACATTTCGGCTAACAACATTTGTTCTGACAAAAACCGTGGTGACATCCGTAGACGACAGTTTGCAGTGGTAATAATTTTTGGCAGGAGCAACTATTGACGGATCTGTAAATGCTCTAACAGATTCGACTTCTTCTAACATTAATGTCTACTTCTGCGCATATATTCAGGACATACGATACTTACGTCTCAACATTTTCGAAATTAGTTAAGATTGAAATTGTTAAATCATGTACAAATATCTCCCATTTTTAGGATTGCAAATCTTAATATAAAAGTAGGTCTTGCCATTCCTATCTCTTGCCCGGGTTTTCATTGTCTTTCATCAAAATCGCGATTATTATAATATTGTTAAATAGTTATATATATTTGAATGTATATTTTGAGTTTTATTTTAAAAAAAGCGGCTCAAACTTTATCTATTCAATCTTAATATATTTTTGATCGATGTTGTACATATTAAATACAAATACACTAACAAGGAAAGATAATATCTCCATCTTAATTAAAGTGACCTGTCATGCTTTAGGTTTGGCTAACTCAAAGTCTGGAATATCAAACATGTACTTTATAATCATTCATTAAAAATGACCTTTTATTAGAAAAAGTTTGTAGCTAAATGTGATTAATACGGAACACTTGCACAATAAATAATTCTAACCACAGAACAGCGACACACCTTTTTTATTTGTCTACAGATCACTGTTGTCTCTTTCTTTTCCATAAAAAATACAAATATACATTTGGTCCTGAGTACACAATGCGGATAGTTCATTGTAATGCTAATAGCACATATAAAAACTAAGGTATTATGATATTATTTCTGCATCATTTCAATGTCACAGCCATGTTTAGTTTGCTGTTAAAATATAGAAAAGCCACAATAGTTGACCTTGCGGCACGTTTTGGTGATGCCACGTTCACATAAAAGTCAGGCGTTGTATGTGATTTTATTTCCATACCCTATAAAAAAACAAATACAATTTATTTGGAGTCTGATTTTGGCTTAAAACTAATCAGATACACAAAAAATTACTTGCGATTTTTAGATCTTGAATACAGTCTTTCTGTCTGGGATCTTGACGTTGCCATTTTTATTTTGTTTTCTTTTTTTCAACAAACTTAAACTTAACTAGTTGGTCACGATTTGAAATTCGCAGCATGGTTTTACGAAAGTCTGTAGACTACTTGTTGCCGACGGATAGTAAGTAGACACTAGATACCCCAAATTTCCTAAGAGGATTGGACTGACAAATAAATCGTATAAAATGAACGATGGCGAAGTAGGTTTATGAAAAAATTGGGTATGCGTATCTCAAAAAAATGAGCGCGCATCTTAAAATTTCTGTGACTTATGTGTGACGGATTTTAAAATTTCACCCTTAAAAATTTTTTCATAACGCGCCTAAAGAAGTATAACTTCAAAAATTAAATGAATGAATAAGCGTGTGAGCTCTTTATTGACTTACTCCAAAAAAGAGGAGGTTTTTTGTTGTGATGAAGTAAAATAAAAGACGATTAAATTGTTACCTACCTTTCTCTTAATACCTTGTAATCAAGATATCCCATAACAGTGACATCTGTCTTCCACGATGCTTCGGTACAGCTAGTCATATTTTTATATGCTGTACGATAAAAGTATAGACTCATTATTTCCAAATATTTTTCGCTATGTTTTTTTTTTCAGTTCTAAATACTTATTGACAGTTAAAATCGGTCTACCCTCGTTTCTTAAGTTATACTTTTTAAATTATAATTTATTATATTACTAATTAGTTGGTAGACAGCCCACATTTCTATGTCAATCTAGTGGTCTTCTAGGACATAAAAAATATTTTAAATTTATTAAATATAATTGGACCACCAGACATACACATGCAGTAATCTGTTCATTTGTTCGTTTGTTCGTTACATTTACTCGACATTTTGTAATATTAGAAAATTAATTCAGATCCATAGGTTTTCTTGTCATTAAGTGCCAAAAAAACGCAGTGATTGTTACACATATTCTTGTATTGTCAACATCTTTCCCACTGTCATCTATCAACGTTCATTAAAGAAACTATTACCAATTATGTTTGAAAATTAGTCAGTCGACGTCGAAAACATTTCCAATAAATTTTTGACGGCCTTGTTGATCGACGAGTTAACGTACACGCCTGACTTCACTGACTAACCGTGAGTGTGACGTGCATTTAGATGTCTGCATTTCTGGGTCTGGGTGATTAAATTTATTCTGGTATCTATTTAAGTATTTCTATGTATTAGTATCGTTCACTAACACCCATAACACAAGCATATAGTTTACTTACTTTGAGGTTAGATTCAATTTGTGTAATATGTCCTGGTATTTTTATTTGTTAAATAGTAAAAAAAATATACCTTTGAATCATATTCTACTTGTTTCGAAATAACCTACTCGTATTATTTTATCCTGAAATGTACCTTATTTATAAAAGAGTACTTCCAATAATAGGAATAGGGAGTAAGACAAAGATAATACTAACAACCCACCTTGATGCCTTCTTCACTTGATTTTAGTGAACTGGAACATTTTAAGTAGTAAAATTCATTCGATTCGCCTAATCGTATTAGAAATGTTGGACTAAATACCCTTCGCATAGTTTAACCTATTCGCCCAACTATTATATTTTTAAAGTATAGCGATGAAGCTCAGTTTTCAATGTTTTAATTTGTTGGATTAATATGAAAGTCAGATCCATAATCACTTCAGGTTGTATAATATGAAAATTGAAATAATGTATCAATTTTTTACTTAGAATAGTACTTATTGTTAAAAATATTTTAGAGATATTAATTAGAATTTATAGAGACATTGTGATTTATATAAAATTTAATATCTTATAACAGTAATGTTCAAACTTCAATTTTCTGTGGGAAATGTAAAATCGGTAGATGTCAATGCAATTTATGCCTGTTAAGTTTTAATTTTGATTTTAAGTATTAATTGAATGTGATGTTTGAACAGTAGTGTTTGTGTTTGGTACATTGATATAGAAAACCCAAAAAGTACAGTAAGGAACAAAAGTGACACTCAAACTTGTCGCTAATAAGAAATAGGGCCTCACTAGTACTCGCCGAGACGCCATGGCGACGTGGCCAGCGACGTCGCTAACTAGTTTGTATTGAGATGTATGACGGCTAACGCACTATGCGACCGAATGGCGACGCAGGAATGCTAGACCTAGCCATGGCAACGTCGCTGGCTACGTTGCAATGGCGTCCTGGTGAGTTATGGCTCTTATAATAAAAACTTACATTATTTTACATACAAACTTAGCAAGTGACTAGAAAAACTAGGAGTCTACACTGATGCGAGCGACGCTGCATTATTTGAAAGAAACGCACAATTTCAAATTGTACGCTCGTTTTTAGAGGATGGTTTTTGAGGTGCCAACTGTGCATCTAGGGTTTTTTATATCAATGGTTTAGTATGATGATTCCTACATTTCTTAAATATCATTTAAATAAATCTGTTATTTAAATATTTTTGGCTGTTTTCTTTCCTATAATTAGGCACACAAATAATTTTGTACTGGGCATGTAGTCTTTCATATCTAAACTGTCTATACTAATAATAAAGAGGAAATATTATTAACTTTTCCCCGTGTTGGTCCGGGCTCCTTTGCAGAACAGACCATCTATCTGCCTTCCAGCCAGGCAGCTGGTAAAAGGCGAGCATAGGCTTATTGTTACTAACTAGAAGCGACTCTCCCGGAATAGTACCACCGCCTTACCTATTCCTGCCGCCATAACGTCAATGCTTGCCGTTGATGTGTTCCGGTTGGAGGGTAAGGGGGTAAGGTAGCCGGTAAACTTACTTTTGTTCGAGGCCTAACATCCAGCCTCAGGTTGGCACCGCATCATAGCCATCTTTGGTGTCTCTAGGCGGCGTGTATTTCTTACCATCAGGAAAATCTGCTTGTTTGCCTTCCAATATTTTTTTTTCAGGGAAACTCTTGGGCCTAAGTTATAAATTGCTCGTATGACCCTCTTTTGTAAAAAAAATTATATAGTATTTACATCGGCAAAACTTCCCCAGAGAAGAATTCCATATAACATGATGCTTTGAAAACAACTGAAATAAACAATCCTGGCGATGTCAACATCATCAGATAACTGTCATCGTACTCATACATTACACAATGCACCATTCTCACCTTTATGTTCATAACAATATCACATATAGTGAAATCTGTCTGCCTGTTTGTCTCTCATTACTATAAAAAAATCTATGGTTCCAAGACGTTTAAAGGGAGTGGTAGTCAATTGTCTCACTAATATGTACCTTGCTCGCTTTCCGTATAACCAAAAACGAACATGATTAGAAAATGCTACGTGGAAATGAAAATACTAGAAAATGAGTGGGTAAAAGTAGATACTATTTCTAGCAAAAAAGCATAACATAACAATGACACTTTAGCAATATTTGTTACTGCGATAACAAAGATAATTCGGTATCTCTTGCACGTGTTACATTCCACGTAAGAAATAAGTGAGTTCAATATTCTAAATCATGATTCGTTTTGATTGTTTCGTTAGTGGAGAGGTTAGCGTGTATGCCTAACGTCACTGACCAAACACAACGTTTGAATTCGATTTAGGTTTGGAATCTAGATGTCTGTATTTCTGGGTTTGTACCGAGTTCACATCCAGAAGTGTGTTTGTTAAAGTAAGTAAGTACCTTCACGCCTATATCCCCGAAGAGGTAGGCAGAGGCACAACCATTGCACCCACGACTAGCCGGGACTTAGTCCCACAGTGTGATAGGTGACAAGTCTATCACCAAACCGAGCACATGTCCAACGCCGAGCAGCATTTTTTAAATTAGAAATTCATGAAATCAAGTCCAACACCTGGACCGTAACACCACAGAGGTGATTATGTGTGTGTGAGTTGTGTTTGAATTATCAAACTTGTCTGTCTGTCTGCTTCCTTCACGGTCATTACCCTTTTCATACAAACACGCCGGTTTCGGAGACTCTTGACACCACCTTCGGATAATATCCAAGTGATCTGATCGTGGAATGTAAACCTTGGTCTCCCCGGGTACCTACATCCATCCAAATACCCATTGTATTTCTGCTTTGTCAATCTTTCATCTCATTCTTTCCACATTTGTCATTCTTTCCACATGACCGAACTAGCGGAGCATGCCCTTCGCATTTTAACACCAACACTTCAATCGCATACTTTCTCGGATCTCACTGTTACGAATGCGGTCAGCGAGCGTCACATCACAGATTTTCCGTAGCGCTCTCATTTCGACCGCATTTATCCTACTTTCATGCATTTTCTGACATATCCAACTCTCGCTTCCATACATTAACGTTGGGATAATGTTATTATAATGTTTATTTAAGTATTTCTAGGTGTTACGTTGACTTACGCAGATAACACACACAATCATAATAATTTACTTTGGAGGTAAGTAAATTCAATTCGTGTGAATTGTCAATGTTCACTGTCCGACCTTTTTTCACAAGTCACATTGCATGAAATTAAAATAACACTCTTACTTTTCCGAAATACACTTCCTTCAGGTTGCACTTCTACAAATCAATTATTGTAGTCTTTGATCAATGTCACTTTTCACATTACATCGGCTTGACAGCTAATTTTTTACGTTGAGTATTTGGTTATTAGTTACTCTAGGTCATTGTGTAAAGTACTAAGTAAAGTGTATTGTTGAAAAGTACAACTGTAGTTTAAAAAAAAACTGAAAATGATACCGCTTAGGTTGTAGGTTATGTTTGAAACGAATCAGTAGGTATATGAAAAAAAAATGTGATTTTGTACCTACAACATAGCCGCTAGGCTCTATGGTTTACAAAAAAACAGTTAATAAAAAAATACAGGGAAGCTACGGAACTCAACGAACTTTTTGGAAATTTGTCGGTTTGTCTGTTAGTTCACGCGTTACAGAAAATGTGCTAAATATATTCTCTATATAATTAATGGTGAACCATAGTTTATATAGAGTCAAGGATAAGTACTATTAGGAATAATTTATCGTTTCCTAAAACAAAACGAGTCGTAGAGCTCGTAGCAAAGTTGGAAATCAAAAAGTACCACTCAGTAAAATTATATAGATAGTAATTATTACTAAAAAAGTATCTTCACGCCCATATATCCGAAGAGGTGGGCAGAGGTACAACCAAGGCACCCACGACTAGCCGAAGACACTAAGTCCCACAATGTGATAGGTGGCAAGCCTATCGCCAACCGGGGCACATTTCCAATCCCTACCAACATTTTTTTAATTATTACTATTTTTAAATATTTGAATATTTTTGCTTAATGAGTAAAATATTTTAAAACCAGTGAATAAAAAAAATGATAATACTTACGTAGCACCTTCATTAATATTATCTTAAATATTAAAAGTATTATTATATATTGCACCTATTGTGGGGATCACCTTTGTAACAATCAATTAGATGGAATTGTACCTATAAGTTTATTATCGCCTTAATTTTTTTAAACGTAAAAACTGTTAAACGGTCTTTGATATTTTTTAGACGTAAAACTTTATAATCTGCAGCTTACAGCGGACGATTTTCTAGAAAAAATAACATTGAAATTAAAAAAATATATATTGTAGCTAAAAACCACATCGATTGAAAAAAGATTGCATCGATGTTAGGCCATCCGTTTAAAATTTATCATGCCATACACAGATACGTCAAACTTATAACACCCTCTCTTTCAGTCGGTGGTTAATGAAATCAAAATACATATATAGTTTTTGTAACAGAATCACTAGTATACAAAGTAGTGAGCCATCGTCAAATGCTCATTGTTTTGACCATTTCCGTTGACAACTGTCTGCAAACACTGAGATTGTGATAGTAGATAAAGGTAAAATATAGTACTTATCTGGTACCTTGCCTTACCACCTGCCTGGCTAGATCGCAGTCGATCTGACTTTTAAATATATTTGGAATCAATCTAAGAGTGAGTAGAGTCGACGTTACAAGATTCTTTAGCCCTTCTAGCTCCATCATACATCCATCGAGTTGGTACCTAATAGTCCATTTAACCCCTTTGCTTGCCCTTGCCTCCACCATTTGGCTAGCTACCTGGCCTTAAGACAGATGGTCGATTCTACACGGACCTGGAGCAACACGGGACGAAACATAATGTTTTTTTTAGAAATAAAGGTATGTAACCTTAAAGGAAACGCATATACAGAACAAATTTTTATATACGCATATTACTATTGGTATTGTTTCTTCCAAAATTTTAGGAAATAAAGGCTAGGTAAACCTAATTCTACAACAACGATAGAGGCTGAGATAGATTGATAAAATAAATAGTATGTAACGTGTATGAATTAATATTTTACTTCTAGATTACAAATTGAAATTCGCTATTGACTTAGACTAAAATAGCACATACGGCATTGACATTTTGGTCTTGACAGATGTTAAAACAACTTAGTGTTTGCCGGAACGTCACCTCGAGCGGACGTGTCGCGGCCTCACTCTACATTTGTGATACACACGCGGCTCTACATACAAACTCGAAGGTTAATTTAACAAAGTAATCGTTTTTTATGTTGAGTTACATAAGGAATTTTTGCAAAATGAAACCACCAACAAATGTAAGTATTGTGCAATGTTTTCTGTTTTCGTTCATTTTTGTTTATCAAAAATTGTATCACGATGACAATGATGTTTAATGTTTTTTTATTTTAAAAACTTGTTATTCCAGTTTCACGATGAGCAAGTTTTATGTAGGTTGGGTATTAAACGAATAAATAATACTTAATAACGTATCCCTACTTATTTCATGTTTTAAAATTATTTACTTACATTTGTTATGCAGTTTTGTTTATGAATTTGTAGAGTCATCATTGTTACCTTTTTTCTTTGCGACATTAAAATGTAATTGTAGTTTTGATTTTAATACTTTTTATTTTATTTGTAAGTAATATTTATACGTATTTATAAAATTTAAGGCGGTCAGTGTAATTTGTCATAAACAATATTATGAATAAATCGTGTCATCCGAAATTTCTTTTTTTTTTCAAAGTAGTTACATAATATATAAATACCAAAATAAATTCAAATAGAAATTGACCATTTGTTTGTTCGTCCTTCTACGCAGTAGTAAAATACCTACATATGATTTTTTGCGTAGAGCGTATGGGTCACAGAGTACAGTAATAATTATGGGTACCTAAGTACTGAAGAGTAGCGACCTCGGAAGTAACAATGGCTTTAGACTTTGATTTAAAATTCTTTTTTTCGCGCAAAGAGTAGTTTAAAATTAGCAATATATTTAAGCAATAATCTTGAAAGTTAAAAGTTTAAATAACAAACGTATGGTGTACCTACGTACAAGACAGCGACGAACCTGTATCTACGGTTATCTCTTATGATAGGTAGAGCCGTGTGCTTCGTTATTTTCTCTCTTAAAAATACAGAGCGTCAGTACATAATTTTCTTCTAGGTAAGTAAATAAGTATCCTCACGCTCATGTCCCCCGAGAAGTAGGCAGAGGCATAACCAGGGTACTCACGACTAGCCGAAGACACAATGAAAGCCCACAATGTGATAGGTGGCAAGCGTATTGCCAAACGGGTATAATCCAATTCCGAGCAATATATTTAACTTCTAGACGTACCTAGGTTATTAATTACCTTAAAATGGCTATAGTTGCTACAGATTACGTCCGATAATATCCGCATCGAAATACATATATAGCGCCTATGGTGTCAAAATTTACTTCTCTGTTACCAGAGCCCTTACCATATTTACTATACTCGCTACCATCTCTGTAAATTGTTTGTATGAAAACTTTGAATAGTGCCTCTATTGGTAGGAGAAACACACTTTTAGACCAAAAGTGCCATAGATTTCAACAAGTAATACCGAAATAATTACCGAAAGTAATCTATACCAACTCATGGTAGCAGTCTAATAGAGACGCTGTCAAGTTTTCATACAAACATACGGAGACACTAGCGAGTATAGCGCTATAAACTCATGGTAAGAGCACAAAGACTCTACCTAGAGTTGCTATAGATTACGTTCATTAATTTATGATATCGAAACCTTTAGCGCTTATGGTCTAAAAATTTAGTTATCTAAGCTACCAGTAGGAGCGCTGTTCAAAGTTATCATAAAAATAATTTACAAATATGGTATACCTAGGTCATTTTAGTTGAAAAAAACATTAGAATGTAATACGTGTTTTATATATGTGTTTATATGTTTTAGATTTCCAATTGTAACACAACTCCCATTTTTAACAAATTAAATCTGTCCTATAGAAGAACGCAAACCTTACGTATGGTTTCTTCCTGGCAACCAATACCCCTATACTCATAGGGCCCCAAACGATCGACTATTTCGCTCACTTTTAACCTTAAAATATTTTGGTTGGGTGCAATACGTTTTTCTCGTTGCCCTAATTTGGGATTATTTAATTTTGCAGCTTAAGAACGCCTAAGTAATTTGTCAATAATTATGAGCAGAGTAAGTGACATTCTTCAGAAAATTGAGTTTGAGGATTCAACAGAAGATTTTGCTCAACAGAAACCCCTAAAGAAACTATTATCCTAATCTTAAAAAAAACAGTAGCATACCAATATTATCAATGACATACTGTAATAAAATAATGTAATTGGTTACCCAAAAAATCATAGTGAAAAAAATTTAAATTTGACTTCTTCATATTCCAAAAGGGCCCCAAGTTTTTGTGTGCCCCAGGGCCCCAAGCTTTTGTGTGCCCAAGGGCCCCAGCATAATCTAAGACGGCCCTGCTGGCAACATTAACTAAGTTGGCGAGTTCTGATTGTAAAGGTCGACCATCTCTACCATGCACAACACTTTACCATCAGTGGTCTTGCTGGTCATGACCCATTTAACTAAAGCTCGCCATCTACGATTGGTCATAACCATATATTCGATGTGGGCTATCATCACCAGCATATTTTGAAGGCTTAGGCTTAGACTTTGAAGTACACAAACAACAGCAAGTTAAAAAAAGGGTGTGTGTGCGATTCACACACAATAGAAGTGAAACTTCAGTAAATCGACAAAAGAAAGAGATGAATATATATTTGTGTCTCATACCAGCAAAAGAATGAATGAATATATATTTGTGTCTCTTACCTGTCGTTTTCCCGTTGCACCCGTTTTGAAATCACAACGATTTTAAAGAAGTTTCACTTCAATAATAATAATTATACTTCTAGTTGGTAGAGTTTTAAAACAACTTGCTTGTATGGGGAGCACCGCTAAAATATCAGCATATGCTGTTATCATATTATGTGAGTTGGAAGGGACCGTTAACCATACTTACGCCATGGGTTTATGAATCCGACTTCAAGTTGGCACCTCACCATTATTACCTTTGGTGTCGATAAGTTGACGACTCTCTTCACAATGGATTACGTGAACTCCGAAAAGAAACTACCTGTGTTAGTGGATGGCTATTATAATAACTATTCAAGAAAACTTACTTCCGAGAGAATTACTTTAAAAGATACCCCAAGGGAAGTAAACGATTTATTCAATAGTCAGAAATAGATTCATTGAGTTGGTACAGCTTTATTGCCAATCAAGGTTTATGTAGCTCGACGATACCAATAAATTGGTTGAATGTTAAAGATTACCACTGGCCCCCTATTCGAAGTGAGCCGATACCTACTTGCTTCAGTCAAAAATAATATATAGTTTGAACTAGAATCTCAAATTTCTTTAACATAAAATTTTAAATAAAACAGCGATGAAATTACTAAAATAATTTTATATTTTTTTTTCTGACACTTTATATCCTATGCCTACCCCGTATGGGCCATAGCGTGAAGATATGTATGTTTGTGTATATTTTTTAATCGAATCGCATCACGCCTGAATAAATGGACAAATTTTGCTATTTTTTTGTGTAGGGGACTGTCAAGAGAAGTTTGTTATGAAGAGAAAATCCGGGAAAATTGTAGGGAAATGGGAAAAACAATGCTCTAAACTAAAACGTATCACACTAAATTATGTTACAAAAATATCGAAAAAATTAGATCACACTGGATTTTTTATATTAGTAACTACATAATTTTCACTTAGAGTTAATAGCGTTTCTCTCTACCTCAAATTTCCGTTTTTTATAAGTAACTACTAAACTGACATAAGTTGTGCTAATTATAATCTTTTTTTTTTCATATGAACCTGGTGATGACGATAACGAAAAAAAATGGTTCATCAGTTCACGCGTAATGAGATGACCAATGGGAAATGAGGATTGATTTATATAGATTTATACAAGTACCCACCTAGTTTGTAACCTAAAAGCAACAGTATTTAAATTCTCCGCATTTTCTCTGCACTATAAACTCGACCTTCAGCCCGGCCGTTATCGATCGCACGTTCCTCGTGGAAATTGTATCAGCCGACAATATTATCTGTTCTTTGTTTGTTAAATTAATTGGTCTATTCTCTGGGGTTCTTGGTTAAACTGAGACGCAATTCTCGTCAATAAAGCGTGTCATTCACATGCCTATTTTTGCTGTTGAGTTAGTATACAGGAAAAATGATTTTATTGTTATGAAAAGTCATGTGTAAACGAATTTGTACATTTAGACCAATTTGTTGGAGGAAATTCGTAAAATTTTGATAAAGAGCATGGATATTTATAGTATCTTCACGCCAATATCCCTGAAGCGGTAGGCAGAGGCACAACCAGGGCACTCACGACTAGCCGAAGATACTAAGTCCCACAATGTCCCGAGCAACATTTTTTTTTGTTAGAAAATTTGGAAAAACCCAATGTTCTTTTTGTTGGCCGACTCGGGATTCGAACCCGGGACCTCATGAAGTCAAGTCCAACAACTGAACCGCTAGACCACAGAGGCGATAAGGATATTTATAAAGACGTAGGCAGAGGCACAACCAGCCAATGTGATAGGTGGCAAGCATATCGCCAACCGGGCATACCTATATCCAATCGCCGGCAACGTTATCTCTTTTAGAAAATTGAAAATACATTTTTTTAGTTTTTCGATTGACCGAACCTCAAGAATTCAAGTCCGACGCCAGAGCGCTAGACCACAGAGGCTATATACATAATATCAATGTATATTTATAAATGGTGGTAGTGTATGGTAGATAGTTTAAAACTCGATCGTTAAAATTTTTGCTTATATTAATAAGCGCTAACCTAGTAGTAAATATTTAAACGAATTTATATGTTAAAATATATAAATAACAAAAATAAAAAATACAATATATTTAATTAAGTTAGATATTTGCACACCACAATGTGGTAGAATTTGTTGGTATGAACATATTCTGTAACAACTTTTAAACACACATATTCCGAAAATAAATAAATTTCATTTAATTTCAAAGAAAGTGGATTTAGGTTCTTCATAGGCCCTTCTACAAAGTTGACAATATGCCGTTTGTTGCTTTACTATGGAAGCTCTTCTCGGGGTTGAAAATGTTTTATTAAAATGAAACACGGTAATGGGTAGATTGACTAGTAAATATTAAGAAATTGTTGCTCTGTAAGATTTTTTCTACAACTTGATACTTGTCGATTTATTCGTCAGAGACAGTTTCAAATTTTTTTTTCAAAAATACAACATTTTTTAATCAAAAAGCAAGATAATCATTAATATCAAAATATAACTCTTAAAAAACAAAATGAAATAATTGAATTATCTTGGCCAAATGCGACAAATTGTAAACACTTATGTACGACTACATTGGCTTAGTTGGCAAAGCTCTACTTCTAACTTCTACTAATCTACCCAATGCAAAGTTAAAGCATAATTAAGTTTGATTTTTATTTGTCAAATCCAAAATGGAAAGTTTTAAGACGAAATAACTCAAACAGTGTCTATAAATAATTCTTTAAATTTAATTTTTAAATACTTATTACCTGCCATCGTTTTCTATTCCATATTTTGTGATAAATATTTGTGTTCGTGTTTTGGAGATTCGATTCGATTATAGAGTGATTTCGATATTTTCCAAGATATATTTATCACCAGTATGTTAAGTAACAAATGTCTGTATGCTTATTATTTATTCCCATGTTAGTCCAGATCTTACTTATGTAGAATATACTGCCAGGTTGCTTGTAAAATGAAATTATAGGTTTAATGGGTCGTTACAAACGAGACCACTACCTCTATGTAGAAAACTTACCCGGGTAGGGATCTACCACTTTACCTAACGGCCTTAATATCTGTGTTTGCCATTCTCGTGTTCCGATTCTCATTATATTATAGCCTGTAGACTTGCAAATTACGCCGTAAATAAGTCCTCGTAACGAAAGGACATCGACGCACCTATTAACATATTATATGGTGTCTGAAGTACCAATATAGGTCACGGTTAGGGTTGCCAACCATACTTTATAATAAAGTATCCTACTTTTTTTTGTAATTATATTTTATACTTTTACATTCAAATAAAGTATACAAAAATACTTTAGTTTCAACCTTTACCATGATGCGTAAAACAAAATACACATTATGGGTACTTAACGATTTATAATTATAAAAAAAATGTTAGATGTCAGTTGTGGATGTGACAGTGGCAGGACATTCTGATGAAATGGTACAAAAATGGTCCGTTAGTTTTGTTTATATTAATTGAAGAATATATAAGGTAGATAAATAACACTTAAATAGATCTAAAAATATCACTAATGATAATAAATAATTTACAGTAAAATGTACAGTTGAAATAGGCAATATATACTTAAAAATGCGTCTGATAGCTTACCAAATATAAAAAAATTGTCTTAAAGGCACACGAAAATACGTTTTTAAAGCAATAAAAAGATAATATTTGAAAAATACTTTTTTTCTTTCTAATATTTTATTTTTTCCTTATCCAGACCAGTTTATACTTTTTTTTGTCAAAAAAAGTTGGCAACCCTTGTCACAGTGTATATTACAATCAAGAGAGCCGTGTGCTTTCTCTATCTTATTCCATCAAATAGTAACCATTATTTCGGTATTTATTTGTGTATTTCGATATGTTAGTAGATATTTCGGTATTTATTTGTGTATTTCGATATGTTAGTAGATATTTCGGTATTTATTTGTGTATTTCGATATGTTAGTCGCCTCTGTGGTCTAGCGGTTCAGTTGTTGGACTTGACTGCATGAGGTCCCGCATTCGAATCCCAGGTCGGGCAACAAAAAGACAAAAAAAAGTATCTTCACGCCCATATCCCCGAAGACGTAGGCAGAGGTACAACCAAGGCACCCACGACTAGCCGAAGATACTAAGTCCCACAATGTGATAGGTGGCAAGCCCATCGCCAACCGGGTACAATTCCAATCCCGACCAACATTTTTTTTTAGGAAATTGGAAAAATCCAATTTTCTTTTTGTTGACCGACCCGGGATTCGAACCCGGGACCTCATTCAGTCAAGTCCAACACCCGGACCGCTAGACCACAGAGGCGATAACAAAAAGAAAATTAGGTTTTTCTAAAGTTTCTAATACAAAAAAATGTTGCTCGGGATAGGTTATGTGCCCGGTTGGCTATAGGATTGCCACCTATCACACTGTGGTACTTAGTATCTTCGGCTAGTCGTGGGTGCCCTGGTTGTGCCTCTGCCTACCTCTTCGGGGATATAGGCGTGAAGATACTATTAGTAGATATTTCGGTATTTATTTATGTATTTCGATATGTTAGTAAATATTTCGGTATTAATTTATGTATTTCGATATGTTTGTAGATTTGACTAATATCTACCCAATTCACAAGTCACTTGCTTTGGAGCTTAATCCATTCGAATATTCTATTTAGAGATGTCTGTCCTTATGTATGATTAGATTTTCAACACAACGCAACTGATTTTGATGCGGTTTTTTAAATAGATAAAGTGATTCAAGAGAAAGGTTTATATGTATACTAAAAAAGATGTACACCTGTGCGAAGCTGGGACGTTCAGTCAGTTTATTTATAATATAGTCACTGTTTCGGTTATTGACCCGTGACCCTTA
>NJDC01003015.1:28026-56623 GCA_002245475.1 Calephelis virginiensis
CTGATTTTGATGTGGTTTTTTAAATAGATAAAGTGATTCAAGTTAAAAGTTTATATGTATACTAAAAAAGATGTACACCTGTGCGAAGCTGGGACGTTCAGTTAGTTTATTTCTATTATAGTCACTGTTTCGGTTATTGACCCGTGACCCTTAATACAGTTACCGTTAAATATTTGTACTTAAAAGAATGCGGGTGTTCACCTTTTATAATTTCTTTTTATTAATTTACTAGCTGAGCCGACAGACGTTGTCCTGTCCCGAAGAGGTATCCAGAGGCACAACCAGAGCACGCACGACTAGCCAAAGATACTAAGTCCCACAATGTTCCCATATACAATTAGATGTAAGTCCCACAGTCACACAACAAGAAAATAAATAACAAATTGGTCCGTCTATTCAAGCGCGATACGATGACCAAGGGAAAGAGGGATTTATTTTTATTAAATAGACTGACTAAAGGGACATTAGTTGTAATTTTGTTACACACTCACTCAACTAATTTTAAATTATCGCTATCTTCTTCCAACAACAATGATAAAAAGAGACAAAGCACTTTTAGTGCTGTCAAATTAGTTTTTTTATACAAGAGGAGGCAAACGAGCAAGTGGGTCACCTGATGGAAAGTGACCGCCTCCCATGGACATCCGCAACACCAGGAGTATCACAGATGCGTTGCCGACCTTTTAATAATGAGTACGTTTTTTTCTTGAAGGTCCCTTAGTTATAATTGTTTGGGAATACCGCCCTCGGTAACAGAGACACGATGACTTGAGATTTCGATAGATTTTTAATCAAAATATTGATTGAAAATGTCACTAGTTGATATCTCCGGACTAATCTGACATAAATAAAATGTTCCATCACTTTTATTTTTGTTTTATTAAAAGATAGATATTCACTTAAATCAAGTTAAACAAAGTTTAGTTTGTGTGCAGTAGAATTACTACTATTGTCTTAAACTATGTATGTATTCAAATTTTTTGTCATTTAGGTTTAATAATTTGTTTTTTCAAAAACAATACATTGTACTCGCTTATATTACTTAGGGAATTCACATTAAAATATAGGAACCTACATTTATTTTGAGTACCAATTTTATATTTATACATACATATCTTCACACCAAGTCCCTTACGAGGTAGGCAGAGAGTATCGAGTGCCAGACCTCACGATCCCGACAAACCTGTCTACCTTTTTTCACATTCATTACCTTTTCATACAAACATACTGGTTTCGGAGACTCTTGATACGACCACCACTTATATGTGTACTACTAATTAAATTAGTTAGCGATTACATCTCAATGTGAAAAAGTTTGAACTTTGTTTCGAAAGGCTAGGCAATTTGTTAACTCCTTGTTTTTTTTTATTTAAGAGATAGCTAACCAGCTTTCCACCTATAGCTGATGAAATTAAATGAAAATTATCTATATGCGGAATATGTGAAGAAGCTTTTACATAATATTTAAAGATATCAACATATTCTATTAATATGTGGTGTTAAAATATTTAATTAATTTATACCGCTAATGAACATCCATAATACTAGGGTTAGGGTTCTCCTAGATGCGTTGTGACCTTTAAGGAATAGGTACGCTAGTAGCACGAATCTTTGTGAATTTCGCACATATTAATTTCTTTGACTAACACCCTTACTATAACAAAATATTTTCTTGCTTCTAGGTGAGAAAATTTGTATGATCTAATATATTGATTATGTATTTTGGTGTCAGGCCGCTCTTCTTCACGATGTGGATATACCAACAAAGAAGGCTACCTTCGGAATGGGTTGCTTCTGGTCAAACGACTCGCTGTTTGGCGCAACGCTGGGCATTATCCGGACGAGAGTAGGATACGCTGGAGGCACCACCAAAAACCCACACTACAGGAACATGTGAGTACCTTTTTTATATTTTTTATCCGCGCCATGATGTGAGCTTCAGTTTGTGGATTTACTCAAATTTACGTACGTATCTTTACACCCGTATCACTGTCTCAGGTTGGCAGAAGTACAAAAGGCACCTACCAAGAAAGTAAGTATCTTCACGCCAATATCCCCAAAGAGGAAGGCAGAGGCACAACCAGGGCACCCACGACTAGCCGAAGACACTAAGTCCCACAATGTGATAGGTGGTAAGCCTTACGTAGGGATAGCCTGTAAACTTGCGCAACAGGCGTAACATTTCTCCCAAACCACCTATAACATCAATGGTCTCTATTAGCCTATTCACTGTCTTATTACAACAAAAATCTAGTATTTGAAGATTCCTTTTTGAATTTGAAAGACTTTATTACAAAGACAAATATTATATTAATTAGTGAAAAAATTACAAACAAACAAACATACTTTGTCGTTATCATATTAGTACGAACTACCAGTTTCCTACGGCTTCTTCACTTCTGACAAACTCTCAGACACTAAGGTAGGATAGATTTAATAAATTGGAAGACCTTTTGAACAATCAGCAAGTAGATTATTAGTTTTTTCATTTAATTTACTGGTTTTCCCAACAATTAGAAACTAGGTAATTACGGATCTCAGAAAGGAAAAATATTTTTCCTCTTGTATTTAGTCTAGGAGAAATAAGCTATCATAAGATTCATCGATACTTCCAATAATGTAATGTAATGTAATGTAGCAATTAAGTTTTCGTAGCAATTTAGCAATAAAAAAAAGTTTAATGTAGCAATCGAAAAACCAGTTTTTCGTTCAAATACGTCTTCCCAAAACATAACGGGATTTTCTAATTCCGTTGTCAAATCTAAAATCACCTAGTCAAAACTAGCACTGAAGAAACTAAACTGAGATTGAAAATAAGATACAGTTTTTACAAATATGTAAAGATCTATATCAGTGTTTCCCAAACATTGTTCTATCATGGCCCGATAATTTTCAAACTGCCCCTTCATGACCCACATAATTTTAAGCACAAACTGCATACATAGGTTATTTTACCTACATTTTTACACTAACAACTTCGTCGAACTTTAAATCAAACTACAAAAAACGCCGTTTAAACTGTAAAAAATGATTGGCAGAGTTAAGGCCCATTGAGTTGTAGCGTAAGGGCTTGCAGTTTTCACGTCTCTGTGGATCGTTATCAAATGCTGGCGACCCGGCATTTACTTAAAATGGACCTGTCAACAGTTGCGACGACATTTGGGAAACGCTGGTCTATTTAGTAAGAAACATTATAAAAATAAATAAAATAGTCACACAAGTCAACAGGACTAAATCATAAAATAAAAAAGGAACGTCGTAAAGGAATATTAGTTAATCTACATACCTCAAAATTATTCCCCATTTCACGTGGTCATCGCATCATGCCTGAACTGATGGACAAATGTTAAATAGATACCAGAATAAATTTAATAAACACCCAGACACGGGAAGTGCAGACATCTATATGTACATCACACAAATGCCTGCCCCGAACTCGAGCTTCGCGTTTCGTCGGTGTAATTAGGCTACCCGTCTAATAACCTGCTAGCCACTCGACCAACGAAGCGGTCAACTTACCTAGACTTATCAAATTGCGACGTGCTAATATATTGTTGTACCTTTCCTAAGAAAAACTGTAAAATTGTTCTTTTGTTTGCTTGGTCTTTAAAGAAGTGCGAATTACCTAGCCTATATATTGGCCGGTATATTGGCGATGTATTGAAGAGTAGGTAACATTAAATAAATAAATAAATAAATAAATATCCCTGGACAACTTACACTAATTGAATCTAACCCCAAAGTAAGCAAATTATATGCTTGTGTTATGGGTGTTAGTTAACGATACTAATACATAGAAATACTTAAATAGATACCAGAATAAATTTAATAAACACCCAGACCCGGAAATGCAGACATCTAAATGTTCATCACACAAATGCCTGCCCCCGTCGGGAATCGAACCCGAGCCTCGCGGTAATTTGAAGTAGTTAGGCGAGTACGCTAGCCACTCGACCAACGAGGCGGTCAAAATTATTGCAACTATTAAAATAAATTACTATAAATGCCACGATGATTTCGCAAAATGACGCACAAATGCACAATCCCAAGTAATTACGTTGATGAATGAATAGTGAAAATAGCTTCTAGTATATAAATAGCACATGAGTAGAAAGGGACATAATTAATGTAGCATTGGTGCAATTAATTGCATCTATACGTCATTTTGCGTAGTGAGTAATCAAAGTGATGTTTCGATATGCAAGTGATAGTTTAATTAAAGGATCCCTACTAATATTGTGAATGCGAATGAAAGTTTGTTCGTTACATTTTTACGCGAAAACTCAAATCAAATAATATTTATTCAACGTAGGTACACTTGTACACTTGTCGACGTCAAATCATAACATAATAGCAAACTATACAAAAACAATATTATTAAATTAAATCAAATAAAAGTATATATTACATATTGTAAATATGTCAATCACTAAAATATCTTAATTAGTTAATTGATAATATAAAATAATCAAAACAAAACAATTATTATTAAAATCAACAAGGAAATAGAATTAAGACATAGACTAACATTAACAATTTTACAAAATTAAGAGAATAAATAACCGAAAGATAAAATTAGGTTGTCATTGTTACTAATAACTGTCAATTTTGTACTACAGTTAATTATTTTAAAAGTTTTTTTCATCAACAAACTCTTGTATTGTAGGCTTTCAGACATAGCTTATGCTTCAGTTTTGTTTTGAATCTATGATATGTTTAATCTGTTTAATCAATCGTCATGAATATTTGTACACATATTCTTATAGGTATTAAAAGTAACATAAATTAAATTTAAGTTACTTAAATGCTAGCCAAGTCGGTAAAAGCTAATATAATGTAAAAGAAACAAATGTTGTTTACCTTTAAGATAGTTTCAGTACCTACCCAAATACCTATGATAGACAACAAAGAAGTGAATTAATAGAAGAAGGCGTTACTTTGCGGAAATCCATACTTAATTCTAAATAAAATTATTTAATTTGCAAATTAATTAAATTTTTTTAGCGGAAAATTGCAAATTAAATAATTTTATTTAGAATTAACAAAGAAGTGTACCAAACTACGAATTGGTACCGTTACATTAGATATTTCTGTCACCATAACTCTAGAGGTCGCCTTTGTCGCTTTTCAAGAGGCTCAACTTAATGACATTAAGTTAGCGATAACTTAAAATAAGTTTGTTTAAAGAAACTACGGTAGGTAAATTAGTACAGGGAAGAGCTAAGAACTTGTTATAGGTGGGCATGGACAAATCTGGTACCTACACAAATTTTAAATCTGTTGTTTTAATTGATTATTTGTGACTAGGGGGTCCACAAATGTGATCACCTGTTTCTTCGTAATTATTGAATTTCATGGTTAATTTGTAGTGACTAATTGGCCAATTTTTCTCATTGTATAACTACACAATGAGTAGAATTGGCCAACTTTAATTGAAAAAACATTTTACAAAATGCCATCAAAATTGGCCACAAGTACACAATTTTGTATAAATGAGTAGAGTTGGCTAAGTTTGGTGGCACTTTTGTACAATTTTGTTTAGTAAAAGTGCACAAGTGAAGTATCCATGAGGCATGCCAGTGCCAGTGTGCCGTGTGTTTCCTCGTTGGCACTAAATATCACTAAATGAGCTTAACTGAGCCTGCCTAACACCCTGATATATCTTTATATGATGACTTAAGACTGATTTTGAATAATTAAATAAATAATTAAATTTCACTGGACAAGTTAAACAAATTGAATCTAACACCAAAGTAAACAAATGATATTCTTGTGTTATGGGTGTTAGTCAACGATTCTAATACATAGAATCTTCACGCCCATATCCCCGAAGAGGTAGGCAGAGGTACAACCAAGGCACCCACGAGTAGCCGAAGACACTAAGTCCCACAATGTGATAGGTGGCAAGCCTATCGCCAACCGGACACATCTCCAATCCCGACTAACATTTTTTTATTAGAAAATTGGAAAAATCCAATTTTCTTTTTGTTGGCCGACCCGTGATTCGAACCCGAGACCTCATGAAGTCATGTCCAACACCCGGACCGCTAGATCACAGAGGCGATTCTAATACATATAAATACTTAAATAGATACCAGAATAAATTTAATAAACACCCAGACCCGGAAATGCAGACATCTAAGTATTCATCACACAAATGCCTGCCCCCGTCGGGAATCGAATCCGAGAGTCGCGGTTGATCGGTGTAGTTAGTCGTGTATGCTAGCCACTCGACCAACGAGGCAACAAGCCTTATTTAGCAAAATCAGTTGACTTTACGCAAATTTAAACATGACTAAAAGCAGATGCTAAGACCCATGCCAAAAACTAAAAAAAAAAGAAAAAAAAATGAACGTGGCGTCGCCATTAGCGTTTGGCTAGTCATGCTAATATAAAAACAGAAGTATTTTCTGTTGTAAATGCGACTATTGTAAATTTAGTAGCCAAGGTTGTCTACATACACGCATCAAGGTCAAGGCGGCCATGAATTTTCACTATCTTATCAAAGGTCGTTGACAAGACATTTTCAAAATAGATAATTCAAAGTTTGTTATCGGTAAACACTTACGGCCGATTTCAGTAACCTATCTGTAGATAGGTATTCTTACTTTTTTTCAATTAATAGCCGATAAAAGTTTCACATCCATACATTAAATAAGCACAAGAGATCTTAATGCAAAAGTGAAATATAGAAACTAATTATAAATCCACATGCTGTGGCTGATTTATAAGTGCAGTAGTTTAGTAGCAGTAGTTTAGCAGTAGCAGTAGTTTAGCAGTAGCAGTAGTTTAGCAGTTAAGTAGCAACACAGTGTTAAAAAAACCGTCGAGAATCAAAATTTTTTTCATCGCTATGTTGATCTATGCAGCATTCATTTTAAAAGCAATAAATCTATTATATTTATTAAATACAATTAAACAATAATCAGTGTTATTAACGCTGAGCTAGCATTATTAAGGCTCAATTTTTATAATAATTAAAATAATAAATATAATCGCCTGTGTGGTCTAGCAGTTCAGTTGTTGGACTTGACTGCATGAGGTCCCGGGTTCGAATCCCGGGTCGGGCAACAAAAAGAATAATTGGGGTTTTCCAAATTTTCTAATAAAAAAATATGTTGTCGATATGTGCCCGGTTGGCAATAGGCTTACCACCTATCACGTTGTGGGACTTAGTATCTTCGGCTAGCCGTGGATGCCCTGGTTGTGCATCCGCCTACCTCTTCGGGGATATGGGCGTGAAGATACTAATAAATATAAATTACAATATGGAAAGGGCAAAATTAAAATAAACACAGTCTAAACTTATCAAAACAAATTAGGTATATAAATGAACCAATATTTCAAGAGAAAAAAAATTGTTTTAATACAATAAACATTTTTCATAAAAATCAAATTATTTCTATTGCTATGTTTATCCATTTAAAAATTACAGTACAATAATCAATATGATCGAGACATAATATTCTAGCATATAGCTTCATATAACTTAGACGATTAGTATATTTCAGTAAACTTCGTCTAGGTAGATAGTAAGAGGACTTACTAAAAATGTATTGCTAAAATTTTCTAATTAGATACTACCTAACTGTAGGGTCACTTTTGAATCGCGATATCATGCAAATTGGAAATTGGAATCGTATATTGTGTCATCATATGGTACTCTTGAAAGCAATACTGGCGAATTGTTAACATATTGCAAGTTATAGTAAATAATAAATTATTTAATCAGATTATATACAGACATATAACTGTGCATAATTTCTGTTTAGATATTTATTTATGTGTACCTCGCTAGCAGTAAGGCTCTGGAATATTGTTTTCATTGTACATCAGGAGAGCTCCAAATATTAACATTTTCAGGAGTAGGAATGTTAAGGCTTCACTTTCTACGTTCACTGTTATTTAGGTTGTATTTGAATTTTCTCGTTAGTTTTTCCATCAAGTGTTAGATGCCTTTTTAGATTTTTAAAAGTAGTTTGAAATACCTCTATTTTTAGGAACCAGTAGTAATGACCTTGAGGCAATACCGATACCAAGGCGTTACCTGTACTGTTTGTACCGGTACCCAACTTAGTACCGGTATAAAATAGAATAAAAAATATTTTATTCACATTCACCTTACAAGAGTACACTTGTGATGAGTCTATATACTCGTAATACTAAAAACTACCACCGGATCGGAACGCGGCCACACACAGAGAAGATCCGGCAAGAAACTCAGCGGGCTTGTCTTTTTTCCTTATTAATATCACACATGTTACTAGTAAAAGATTGGTATAAGGAGCAAATAATCCCATATATGGGTATAGTATATAAACCTAGTAGACTTTTTTATACAATTTCAATTTGATACATTTTTTAAATTTATTTAATGGCAGTTCTTTCATATAATCTGGAAGTTTACTGTAAAAGCGTGTATATACAGTGGCCCATGAAAGAATAGCTAACTCTGTGGAGACTGGACACATGTACACCGAGATTGTTTTTATTGCTCGTCTTTACATATATCGCAATTTCTTCTTAATGAATGCAAATTTTTCTGAACATATATTCAATTTTCAGAGATATACTAAGAAGTAACAGTTAGAATATTAATTTATTTGATTTTTTTCTCTTAGGGAAACTCTTGGGCCTAAGTTATAAATAGGAATACTATTGATTTAAGGGTTTTTACTGTATTTTTTGTTTTTATTGTACTGGTTCAATAATACTGGTCCAAGAAAATATATTACGTATCATATTTTCTTCGATCAAAAATATCTCTGTTCTTTTATGAGAGATTAAAATAATACCGATACCTAAAAAAAATCGGCGACGTCGCATTTGTTTTAATGGGTACCTAAATTGGTACTTGATAGATACCGGTATCGGGTCGGTACTGGTATACGAAGTACCGGTACCCACTTTGGAACCGGTATCCAGGTATCGAAAGGGCAAGAACCGCTAAATACCGGTACAGAACCTATACTTTTCGTACCGGTTCCAAACCTCTTATGGTTACCTGGAAGATCGCTGATTTGGCGATAAGGTTGCCTTTGTGTTTTATTTGATGGATTTGTAATATCTCTGTTTGTGGTGAACAATAAAGAGTTATTGTATTTATTGTATGTGCTTTCAATTACAGCGGAGACCACACGGAGGTGATAGAATTGGACTTTGACCCGAAAACTGTGACGTATGATGAGCTCCTGGATATGTTTTGGGAGAACCACGAATATGGACTTACCACTAAACTTAAAAGACAGGTATGTATTTAACGCATACCTAATATCTATTTTTATTCACTTCAAAAACGGAGGAGTATTAAAATTATGTACTTTGAATCTGAAGTAGGTACGTTAATAAATTTCCCTTCATTGGTTAACAGATTTAAGTTTTTTTTAATTTATAAAAGCGAACTTCCGAGGTAGTCCCACTATCACCTAGTCAGAATTTGATAGATTCCTAACAAAGTTGAGAAAAATCCTCCACTTTTTGTATAATTGACGATATCATAAAAAATTTAAGTCTACTAAGCAGTTTTATTGCATTTAAATTTTCTTATAGTATTAAAATAACTATCTACAAGCAAATTGACGGATCTGTTGATGACAAGATATAGTAATTGCCTAGGTACATATTTCTTAAATATATTGTTGATACGTTGTCAAACTTAAGTCCGAGGTGGTAAGCATTTTAAAGACGCTTACAGTTTTTCCTGAACAATACAAAAACGTACAATGACATCGCCTTACATAACCATGTTACCTATCAGACCAGCATTTCAGGGCTTTACTACCGAGTCTAAGTTACTTAGTTAAGATGACGCAAATGGGGTTTTAACATTAGATAAGCAGGATCTTAATAGCAAGAAGCCGCGCTCCGATCCAGGTTTAGAATTAGACGCGTTTAAGGTACCTATTGTATGGTCTATGTGAAACAAAATATTTAATACTATACACATTTTCACAAATTACTGACAAAAGAGGCAATACCTAAAACACTTTATAGCGCTTCATGACGTCAAATATGTTTTTATAGTCCACATATAGATATCCATATTAAAGATGTTTTTGTATTCCAGAGATATGTATCAATAATAAAGATGTTTCAGTCCACAAATACAAATCCATATATAAATAAGTATCTTCACGCCCATATCCCCGAAGAGGTAGGCAGATGCACACCCAGGGCACCCACGACTAGCCGAAGACACTAAGTCCCACAATGTGATAGGTTGTCAGCCTATCGCCAACCGGGCACATATCCAATCCCGAGCAACATTTTTTTTATTAGAAAATTGGAAAAACCAAGTTTTCTTTTTGTTGACCGACCCGGAACTCGAACCCAGGACCTCACGCAGTCAAGTCCAACACCTAAACTGCTAGACCACAGAGGCGACAAAGATCATTAGTCAACGAATACATTTCTGTTTATATGTAACTTTCCCTTAAAACTAACCAACATAATCAAAAAACTAATTACAAAACTTGGCCCATCTCTTCAGGCGGGATGCGATGACCGCCGAAAATGAGGATACGATTTTATATATAAAGACTAGCCGACCCGGCGAACCCCTGTAGAATTCTTATCCGCGTGTTTATTTGGATCCCCTGTGTACAATAGGATGTAGTTCGTAAGAGGGAAGCGTAGATGGATCATTGCCTAGAAGACCACTAGTGTACTGCTTCTACCCGGGTAGAGATCCACCGCCTTAACTATTCCTGCGACGAAAGATAGTATCATGTTCCATTCTAAAGGATAGCGTCGCCGGTAGACATACGAAATAGGCCTAACATCACCACCACATATTAGTAGCCAGGTGGTTGAGCAGAAATTTCAGTCAAGGTAGGCATAAATACTACCTAAAAAAACTTACCAGTTCTAATTTAATTTTGTGTCGCACATTTACCACTGTTCACGCCGTTTGAACGTTAAAAGAAGAAGTAGCTGTCAACGTCAGATAATCTGTGCAATGATGTTGTAGCAGTCTGTTCCCGCCTAATCATATACTCCTACGCAGTACGCAACTTGTTAAACTATATTAAAAAATACAAGATAATCTTTAGTATTAAACACAAAGTTTGAAACCCGAAACCTGTTTTGTTGATTCGCCTAAACAACCACGAAATGTCATTTCTAGTGATTGATCATCAAAAGATAAGATACCAATAAACAGTCAAAAGTTTAACTAAGCACATCCTATCAAAACAAGTGTTACAGTTCACTTTTAATAGTAATTAAAGTATTTATAGCACTACCTTTTTTAACTCACACACATATAGAAATTCTTAATGTGCTCGTGCATTCACTCACTCATCAATCATAGTTTTCGTATAAATGACATCTAAAATTGCACGCACACAAATAAAAGGGAGGCACTGTTAGTTCCTACCAGAGTAATATTGTTCTGTGGTTCCTACTTTTCCCCAAGCCTAAGGCCCAGTGCCAAAAAAAAGTTACCTGAATGGTTCGAGAATGGCGTGTATTGGAAATGTGCGCGACGGTGGCGACGCGCAGCTTGCCATCTTTTACGGCGACTGTCAAATAGTAAAATATAAACATTAATAGTATTTTTGTAATTAAAAAACAAAATAAAGAGTAACTGGTGCATGTTGTCTTTATTTGAGAGCAATTTTTTGAATAGTATATCTGTGAAATGGATATAATCATAAAAACCGTGTTCGAAAGTATTACACACAATATTAGTTTCCAACCACAAACAGTGATAAAAGGCAATAAATAAATTACTATTAGCCCATAAAATGTGGACTACAAATTTTGTAGGGGGATTTCGGAGACCATGGTGTGCCATCATCACTAAAATTATAAAATATAATATGTTAGGCTGTCACTTAAAAATATAAACATCTAAACTGTTCCAGCAATGTTGTAATTAAATGTTAAGTTATAAGCCGCGAAAACTCTTTTCACTTTTAGTTTTTCTTTTCACAGCAGCTGTCCATTTTATTTGTTGTTCCAATTTATATACCGCTCTTTGGAATGTATAAAATTTGTAAGAGCTATTTCTACCACTATTTTTGCCGAATTATCTTCCATTTATTGCCTCGTGGTGCGCTGCGATCGTTGTCGTACAGCTACTACCTGCTTCGCACATAACGAATATTAATTGTCTTAGTTTATGGCAGTAGTTTTAATTAAAATATTATGCGTGGTAGGTAAGTAAAAAGCACATAATATAATGTCTAGGGTAAGCAGGGCTTATGAGACTTTATGAAGCGCACTCCACTGTTAGTGATGTAGGTACCTCATGTATGGCTATTATGTTGTTTTTATTTTATTTTTTATTTTAGTATTTTATCATGTTGTCTGTTAGCATCAGGAGAGCTTGTTCTCGTGAACATAAAAAAAAGGTTTGAGGACTTTTACCTATTTTCTTTCCACAAACTTCTCGCATTTATTATTATATTACTAATTTACCTATTATTATTATAATAGGTAAATTAGTTTGTATTTACAAAACAATGTATCTTTGTGACAAGTCAATGATATCTATAAACGAACTTTGTAATGTCTTTTACGATGAAATGTTATCTGTTGACTTTTACAGAGGTAATAAAAGCGAAAGACTAATAAATTTTGTAAAAAATGATCGGCAATAAAGAATGCACACGTGTAAAATCTTGTTTAGTGTTATTAGGTAATTACTCAGTTTCTTCAAAAATGAGACTTGTATTTTTCCAGAATACGTACTTATTATCTTTTTTCCGGCTATAATTTGAACTGCTTAGAGGATTTATATACCTGCGAGTTATAGTTAGAGCCAGAGACATTGGTCCTAATTCTCAGGTGCATAATTTAAACCTTAAACTTATTTTAGATCCATGCTTCCATATACAAATGAAACAAAAACAAAACAGATGCAACATTTTAGACGACAGATTAATCTAAAGGTTTTAATCAACGTTTTCCGAGAATTAGATTAAACGTCTGTAAAAATGTTGCTTAGGTACCAACTACCAACTAATCTGACAACTCTAAATGTGTTTTGTCTCTTTTTATTACTTTCTTTAAAAGATGATAGCGATAACTTCTAATCAGTTTAGTAATTGCGTTGCAAAATGTTGAGTGGAGCCTACATTAACATAAGATATAAAAAAAAATCAAAATGGCGGATTTTGGGGCTACATTTTTTTCTATCAAACCCAGCGGGTTATTAAATAAAGAATTTCAATCAGTAATACCAAAAATATACATAGTATACACATATAGTGACTTAAAAACAATCGAGTTTAATTTTACATAACTGATACCAAGTTAGTGGGATTATTAGAAGAATGCTACAAAGACATATACATAGTACCATAGTAACATACTATACAAAGTGCAGTATCAGTCATTTTGTGCAATAGGTTTTTGTTTTTAAGAGTGCACTGGCTTAAATGTCTCCCCTTATGATTTCCAGTACCAGTCCCTGATTCTATACCACGACGAGGAACAACGCGAAGCAGCAGAGCTATCACACAAGAAGATGCAAGTGAAATGCAACAACCAACTGAGGACAGAAATCGCACCTGCTGGAATCTTCTACCCCGCTGAAGAGTGAGTTACACTTCCACTATTCTGAATTAAATAAAAGTATAATACATTTAAGCTGAAATAACAGTATTGGTATAAATTAGTATGAGTTATATAATACTGACGGCCCGCCCCTGCTTCACACGGGTAGGTAGCCCCCGCCCACAGGCAGCGACGCTCCTATAACATATGGTGTCTTTAGATTCACGTTAGTCAATTATCACCAGGAGAGTCGTACGCTTTTTCGCTGTCTAATAAAAATGTACCATTGTATGTTGAGATTTTTTCCCTTGCACTCTATACTTTTTTTTACATATGAGATAGGGGCAGGACTCTCCCTTAATTGAAGGGATAACCACCAGCGTTGAAAATAGAACGAGAGGATACTGTCGATATACCTATTTCGTCGAGTACCTTTGTAGACAAGACGGTATTTGTTTAGGCCAAATTAACGTTAAAAAAATTAAACTTACTTTTGCTCGAGGCCTAACATCCTGACCTTAGGTTGGCAATGCACCATTACCATCTTTGGTGTCTCTAGGCGGCGTTAATTTCTTACCATCAGGAAATCCGTCTGCTTGTTTGCCTTCCTATAACATAAAAAAACGATAAATTGAAGTAGATTTATCATTTGAGATTTATCATTGAGATAAATACCTTGTTAACAAGGTAGACCGCGGCGCGAATTTCACACTTTTTTCGTGATACAAAATCCGCACCATCGGATTTTGTAACGTCACGAAAAAGTGAGTTGCTAACGAAGAGTAGTCAATTTCATCAGTCCAACTAATTTTGAGATTCCAAGACAACATATTTATTTTCATGGATTGGGTCAAACTATTATCAAGATCAATGATCTATGATTTCATAGTCTGTCGGTTTTTTATCTTCCTATATGGCATAAAACAGCGAACAAGATCACAAGGCTCTCATGACGGTAAGAGATAACCGAGGCCTATATTTACCTAGCGATGTTATAGGTGTATCGCTGTCCTGTATTCGGGATGTTAGGTCTAATGTGCAAGTCTACAGAATACCCTACCGTTCGGACCGGAATAATGTCTTTATGGCGGCAGGAATAGGTAAGGTTATAAATCCCTACCCGGGCAAGTTGCTGTAAAGCACTCGACCACCAGCGGTCTTGCTGGTACTTACTCTACGAGGCAGAGAAATAAGCAGTCTAGTCTAAACAGAGGATCCTGAATAAAAAAGGAAAAGTTTATAATTTGCAAATTTATATTAACCGTACAATTTTTATTATGACTGCACAAAACGTTCCGGTTCGGAGGGTAATGTGGCCGGTAAACTTACTTTTGTTCTAGGCCTAACACCTCGGCCTCAGGTTGGCAACGCATCATTTGGTTTTTTTGATGTCTCTAGACGACGTCAATTTCTTACCATCAGGAAACCCGTCTGCTTGTTTGCTTTCCATTGTCATGAAAAAAAAAAAAGTCTGCATGCTTACGCCTCAACCGAATATCTGTTAGATTTTTAGTATTGCATTTCGGCACTCGTTTAATTAGGTTCATCGACGATGCCCTTCCGATCTATTTACAGGGCTCGAATTCGATTTCTGACAGACAGGATCTTGTCTTATGGAAGTAATTTTTGTAATTCAATGTATTTTTTCGTAATAATATCGTTGAATAACGCCTTTATCAATCATATTCTAATTTTACTTTGTGGTTAGACACATTGTGTAGTGTTACGCTCGCTAACGTTGGTTCGTGAATCCGAATCAAGAAAAAAACATTATTCACTTGGACCATACAAGTGGTATTTGTGCGCGTCGACATTTTTATAAACTACCACCGGATCGGAATGCGGCCACACACTGAGAAGATCCGGCGAAAGAAAATCAGCGGGCTTGTCTTTTTTCAATAATAATAGTTACGATATAAACTAGATTAAAATTATCAATTACAATCTTATTTTAACTTAAAAAAAAGGTACAACAAATACATTACAAATTGCAGTGGGAGATTGAAACCTCTATTCCCAAGCATGTTCATCTTCCAAATACTCTGAGATTCTATAATAGCCTTTTTGACATAATTTTGCTTTGATACATTTTTTAAATTTATAGGTAGATCTCTAATATTAATGGGCAGCTTATTGTAGGAACGTATACATTGACCCAAAAAGGTGTATTGTATCTATTTTGTGATTTTACCAAATATACTCGTATATTTTTTATAACCTTAAAGCCTCTCCGATCTGGAGGTCAGGTGTTGGCATTGACTACATGAGTTCTCGGACTCATTTCTCGGGTCGGAAAACAAAAAAAAAATAGATTTTTCCGCTAGGAAAAGGGTTAGCCGGATTTGGATAAGTGCCCGGTTGACCATATGCCTGCCACATATCACTTAGTGTTTCGGAATAGGACAGTGGCTAGAATTGCCATTATGGTAGCAAAATGGTCCGTTTTGGCCTGGGTCCGCCGAATAGAATAGACCATTTGCCTCTCTGATAGGTATCTCGTAAGAGGCGAGCACAGGTTATTTTTAATTTTTTTTGGGGTGATTACGTCAGCCCCATCGGACCTATCTTATTACTATATTTAAAGAGAGAGTGAGAGGCATCGCCATAGTCCGATGAAGATAGTCCTGTGAAGTTGTAAAAACCGCGAGGTTAGCAACATATAGCCAATTTAAAAAAAACATTGGTGCTCTAGGCTACATTTGGCAAATCTGTATCTGTCTAGTGCTGACTCTGTCCCTGGATTAAAATGTGGGTCAGTACCAACAGGACCAGGACCACTGGTGTTAGAGTGCTGTGCAGCAATTAACCCGGGTAGGGATGCACTGCCTTATGTAAGGCAGTGGATTCCTGCCGTAATTACTTTGTCATGTTCTGATTTGGAGGGTAAGGCAGACGGTAGATTTGCACAACAGGCTTCACATCCGGCGCACAGGACAGCGGCGCTCCTATAACATCTATGGTCTCAATGACAAACCGCGAGGTTCTGGCTCGATTCCCGACGGATGTGGGCATTTGTGTGACGAACATAATATATGTGATTGATATATGGCATATATTTAAGGATTTTTATCTATGTACCTATTAAAATTGTTGACTAACATCCATAACAGAAGCATAATTTGCTTACTTTGTGGTTAGATCAATTTGTGTAACTTGTCGAGACTCATTTTTTTAAAATTAAATGTAAGTAAATATGTATCACCGAAAAGTTAGGCAGATGCACGAAGACACTAAGTCCCACAATGTGATAGGTGGCATGCCTATGGCCAACCGGGCACATATCCAATCCCGAGCAACGTTTTTAATAGAAAATTGGAAAAACCAAATTTTCTTTTTGTTGCCCGACCCGGGAATCGAACCAGGGACCTCATGCAGTCCAGTCCAACAGACAGTCCGCAAGACCACATAGTCGTTAATTAAACATACATATACATTTGTTTAAGTTTTTAAAGCTGAGCCATGATAGTATTACAAATTACATAATAGTGCCTAAAAGCAAACTCATGTAACCTTACACTACAGCAATATAGTGACAGCATATAAATATTTAATAATGCATACTTATAAGTTAATGTCATTACAGAATAATGTCAGGGTCCACTCCATATAGAACAATGCATTAACAATAATTAAGTGGTCATTATGTTATTTCGACCTTAAGGTGCCAGTTTATATTTCTATGATTTTTCCTGTACCAAATACGATAGCTGTGTATATCTTCATTGTACTTAATG
Source organism: Calephelis virginiensis (assembly GCA_002245475.1). NCBI lineage: Eukaryota > Metazoa > Arthropoda > Insecta > Lepidoptera > Riodinidae > Calephelis > Calephelis virginiensis. The sequence goes on from NJDC01003015.1 coordinate 45,264, forward strand.
TATTCGTAGAATAAATAAATAAATGTTTCTGCTTTAAATAAACAAAATATATAAATTCATATACCTAACTCCAAAGTTAGGTATATGAATTAGGTATATCAACCTAAAGTATGTAGATAGTAGTGTAATATAAACATAAATACATACCTTCACGCCAAGTCTCTTACGCGTTAGGCAGAGAGTATCGAGTGCCAAATTTTACTAGATATCGTTTTGGAGACCTGCCTGGCTTCCAACATTCATTACCCTTCTCATATTATAAATACGAAGGTTTCGAAGACTCTTAAAACCACCCTTGGACGTTACCCGAGCGATTTGATCGTGGAATGTCAACCTTGGTCTTCCCGGGTACATCCATTCATATTTGCATTGTATGTTTACTCTTACATCTGCCATTCTTTCCACGTGAACAAAACAGGTTGGTGTTAAAATGAGAAGCGAATGTTTTAACACCAACACTTTTTCAATCCCACTTTTTCTCGAATCTCACTGTTACGAATGCGGTCAGCGAGCGTTACACTATAGATTTTCCGTAGCGCTCTCATTTCGACCGCTTTTATCTTTTAATACTAGACATAATTATTTATACACAAATAAAATAAAATCTCAAATCCAGAAATACAAACGTCTTTATGTTCCATGTTCATCACACAAAAGCTTGCTCATGACGGGAACCGATTCCTGAAAATAAGTTTGCCAAATTTATTACATACTCGCAGCCTATTTCTCCTAGAAATAATAGAGCTTGTTTTTATCAGGGATAAGTAGGCGTCTAATTGTATTTTTTAACGGTCCAGTAATTTCAGAGCCTATTCAGTACAAACTAACAAACAAATATTTCCTCTTCACAATATTATTATAGTGCAGATGGTATACCAACAGTCGGCCTGCAGGCAGGGACCAGATTTGTTTTTAAATTGTCCAGAAAACTATCGAAATACCCATATAAATTTCAACCTATCAGTTCAGTCGCATAGAAGTTATGTGAAAAAGATAGTTACGGCAGAATAATTATTACTACCTATTGTCTTTACCTACCTATTACCAGTTTTCCCGTAGGAATTAGAAGTTAATAAAGCCCATGTTCATCGGGAATAATGTCGGCTTCTAATGGTATTAAATTTGCCAAATCGGTTCACTAGTTTCGGAGCCTATTCAATACAAATCCTATTAATATCCTATCATATCCTATTATTTCCTATTAATAATATAAATGCGAAAGTTTGTATGTCTGTTTGTTTGATACTCCTTCACGCAAAACCTGCTCAACGGATTTTCATGAAATTTGGCACACACATAGAGGTTAACTAAGATTAACACATGCAATAGTTTTTATAGGTACCGAAAAAAATCCTGTGGGGCCATTAACCACGCGGGCAGCAGCTAAACAGTAAAATATTTCCTATATATTATATATTTCCTCTATTTTAGTGTAGATTGTGTCCATAGATCACAGTTGCGTCTCACTGTCAGGATAGTCGAATGCTTATCAGCTGTCTCACTTAAAAAAACCTCAAACTAATGTACTTGACATTGTTTTCCAGTTACCACCAAAAATACCGGTTGCAAGGCCACAAGGACTTATGCCGCAGTCTCGGCCTTGATTCTACCAAATTGCAGACATCTCATCTGGCGGCGAGACTGAACGGCTACCTCGTTGGAGTTGGAGGGATGGCTCAGTTTGAAAAAGAAGTCGCTCAGCTAGGTTTAGACGAAAAACAGGCTGCTTATGTACGCCGAGAACTAGAACGAAATGAAGGGGGAGGTTTATCTTGCTGAGATGTTATAATTACTAGCTCCGTGAAATTTAATTTTCTGTGAACAAACAAGTAGATGTTTCCAATGGTAAAAAGTATACATCGCCTATAAATTTCATAGTTGCTATTAGTGCTTTTCCAAGGCTTTAAGATCTCCTTATGTTAAGAGACAATCGTGGCATTTAGACATCATAGATGTTATAGGTGTGTCGATGTCCTCTTGCCGGGATATTAGGCCCCATTGTACAAGTCTATCGGCTACTCTAGCTTTCAGACTGGAATATAAGACTGTGTCATTAATTCGGAAGGATTAGATAAGGTGGTGAATGCTTACCCAGGCAAGTTGCTGCACCACCCATTTAAGCTGTGCTAGCACTTCCGAGCTTACAGGTAAGGACTCGTGCCAACATGGGACATAAAAATATTTAATGGCCAAACACCATTAAATTTTAAAAAAACGTCACTTTTAAAATTTAGTGATCTACGATATTTCTTATCCTCACAAGATCTGTTTACTTGTTTGTCCTAGTGTTCTATATTATAAACTAGCCGATTACATTAATGACAGTTTGCTTGTGGGAAAAAATAGTGTATTATTTTTCCTATTTTCTCTGCAACTTTCTCCAGGCAGTAGCTAATACAATATAAAAATAATTAGCAAAATTGGAACATCCGTTCACGGGTTTTACAATGATCAAAGGAAGTAGGGATTCATTTTTATATATAAATAATATGGTAGGTCATAAAATATTACAAAAATGGAGCTAGGTTGTATCTTTGACTAAAAATTATGCATTTTAATTCTAATATACGTAATATACAAAAGAGGTGTATATAATTTACATCCTGTGCTTGTATTCAAAGCATATATTTAAATGAATGTGTTAGAATATGGTAAGAACTTTTGTTGTTTTTGTCATTGTAATTTTTTCCACTGTATTCATATGTGATTTCCAATGACATTATTTTTCATTGAAACTCTTTAGTAGCAATAACAGTATCAATTCAGATTCAGTACAAATAAAACTTGACAAAGAAAGTTTTATATTTTTGTTAAAATATTTTAAACATGCTTAGAATTAAACGTTTGTTGTTATGTAATTATTCCTATGTTTTGTTTGTGTTACAATAAGAGGTTTTTAGAATTAATTATTATATTTATCAATTTTTTTTTTTCAAAAAACAAGTGATCTATTCTTGTATATGTTGCAATCTAAACAAACATTTCAATAAGTTGTAAAATGTTATTTTGTACAAATATATTATTTTTATTTAACGTTTTTGTATTTTATTGTAATAGCCCTGAAAATAAGGTCGTGTAAGAAAGAATACATTTTTTTTATTTTTTATTGAAGACAATGAAATTTTAAGATGCACACGCATATATAACACAAAAGTAACAACATGAAGTTGCCTGCTTTAGAAACATGTTCCTACATTCACACGTGTTTTTGCTTTATATACAAGTGCAATTTATATATTTTCGTTATTGTTTCTTGTTATATTTTTTTATAAATAATGCCATAATTAAGTAAGACTTCTCAAGCACGTTCATAAGTACACGTACCTATTTTTTAAGAGATTTATTTTTGTATTCGTAACAGTGAGATCCGAGAAAGAGTGGGATTGAAAGAAAGTGTTGGTGTTAAAATGCGAAAGGGCATGCTCCGCTGGTTCGGTCATGTGGAAAGAATGAAAGATGAAAGATTGACAAAGCAGATATACAATGCGAATGTGGATGGATGATGGAGGTACCCGGGGAGACCAAGGCTGACATTTCATGATCAGATCAATCGGATATTATCCGAGGGTGGTGTCAAGAGTCTCCGAAACCGGCGTGTTTGTATGAAAAGGGTTATGAATGTGAAGGAAGCAAGACAGGTTTGTCAGGATCGTGAGGTCTGGCACTCGATACTCTCTGCCTACCCCGTAAGGGACTTGGCGTGAAGATATGTATGTATGTATGTTATTTTTGTAAGAGGACAGTAAACAGCCACAGTGCTCTCTTGATGGTACGGGATAACCGTGGCCTATAGATATCATACATGTTGTAGGCAAGGGCGTCGCCAAGGGGGGGCAAGAGGGGCAGTTGCCCTCCCCTAGAGATTCTAAAAAAGTTGACAAATATAAATCAAATAGTCTTATGTCCTTAACTTGACTTACTTGATCGATTATCCTACTACCTTTGCTACTACTTTACTACTATTTAAGCGGGAAATGAAAGGCAAGTCAAAAAGTCGAAAGCGCAAAGTTCCCGGCCTAACCTACAATTCATATTTTTCTCAATATCCGTATTAACTTGCCCCCTTCTAGGCTATTGGCTGGCGACGCTCCTGGTTGTAGGTGCGTCGCTATCCGGTGTCCGGGATGTAAGGCATATTGTGCAAGTTTACCGGTTACTTGCATTCATCCACATTGGTCCATCCACATTCGCATTGTGTATTTGCTTTGTCAATCTTTCATCTGTCATTCTTTCCACATGACCGAGCCAGCGGAGCACGCCCTTTCGCATTTTAACACCAACACTTTTTTTCACGTTATTATACCAGGAAAAAGTAAAGTAGTGATACCGATCCGGCAGAGGTGAATCGTTACAGGACTGTCCAGTCTTACTGTTACAGCATAAGACAATTTATAGACTTATATACTTAAGACCCCGAATAAGCGCACGGCCCTCCTGATCGTAATATACAACCGTGGTTTTTAGACACCACATATGTTACAAGCGCGTTGCTGTCCTGCGGCCGGTATGTTAAACCTTTGGTTAAGCCCATTGTAGCAAACTGAAGACGTATTAGCAATACAATGATTACCGACTACAACAACTAAACATAATTGGGTGTGTCTACACCAGTGTGCTTTTCCTTCCATCTTGCGTCTTCATGACATGATCAAACCCTAGCGAGCGATAAGGTTCAAATGTAATATTTCAGGCATTTCAGAAACAAAATGGCTGAAGATAAAACTAACATTTGTGATTAAACGAATATTAGCGAACTTATCAATTATTGTGGGATTAAAAGCAAAGCGCAATATAAAGAACGCACACACACACACACACACACACACACACACACGCGTGTAAGGGCTACACAGTTTAATACTTTTACATTTGTCATCGATCTCATAATTGAACTTAAGTTTTTATTGTTCATGCTATCCTACCCATCATTGTGTTATTATGTATGACTGTCACTAAAACAAACCACCAATAGATATTTATTATTAGACTAGCTGTTGACGGCGGCGTTGCCCGCGTAGTCCCACAGGAACATTGTTTCGGGATAAAAGCTATCCTATGTGTTAATCCAAGTTACCCTCTATGTGTGTACCAAATTTCATGAAAATCGGTTCAGCGGTTTTTCCCTGAAGGAGTAACAAACAAACAGACAAACTTTTGCATTTATAATATTAATAGGATTAATTTAACAACAGGTGGTGGGGGTCTCTCCCCTCCCGCCCCTGACTTGTACGAGGACTACAAGTGCCAACACTCAAAATCAATAAATATTAATTTATTTATCTTACAAACATTTTAACAGAACCTATATTCAAATCCAAATAACCAAACCAAAAATAATAGTAGGATACGCTGTGCGAGCAGATCACCAGGCTCCACTTCAGATCACGGATACTATAGTATTACTTTACACTCTTGGCAGAGAAACAGAAAATTATAATAATTACAAAATAAACAAAAATAAAACGAAAAGGTTATTGGTTTCATATTTCTACCAATATGTAAAAAACGTTTTGGTGCAAATAAGTTGATGATACTAATTATAACTCTAATATTAATTCCAGATTTAGTTAATCCTACAGTTGATTTGAAAGGCCATTAAAATGTAAACTTATTGAACATATAAATAAAAACGTAAAAATGTTTTTAACCATTTTTTAAACAAGCTAAAGAGTGTTACGTTGTCGATTGTGTGCGTCCCCGATATTTTGTGACAAGATGACAGTAACTAAAAAGATTATTTGAAAAATAAAGGCATACCAACAGTGCCAAGCTTTTTAATAGGTACTACATTAACCGGACATACAGCTTCAGAAAGGGGTCACGAAAATAAAATATTGTTTGAAAATGACTAATTGTTTTTGCTTATTGGCCATGAAAATAAAAAAGAATTGTTTTAAATACTAAGCCGCTTTGTGAAATACGAGCATAAATGCGTGTTAAATAATAAATTTAACATTTTATGAGTTCCTGTGTACATTATTATTTCCCCGAGTTGGTCTGGGCTCTTTTGCACAAGAGACCATCTGCCTTCCTGCCAGGCAGCTCGTAAATGGCGAGCACAGGCTCACCGTCACTAACACCGTGACATCTAACTAGGTGGTAGAGTTTCGCAGAGACTCACCCGGATTGCTACCACCGCCTTACCTATTCCTGCCGCCATAACGTCATGACGTGTTCCGGTTTTGAGGGTAAGGTAACCGGTAAACTTAATTTTGCTCGAGGCCTAACATCCCAGCCTCAGGTTGGCAACGCGCCATTACCACCTTTGCTGTCTCTAGGCGGCATGAATTTCTTACCATCAGGAAATCGGTCTGCTTGTTTACCCTCCAATATCATAAAAAATGGAGGTTTAACGAAAGTTAGAAAAGTTTTATGTTTTCCATCGAAACGAAATTTCCCCATAGTAGTACTCGTAAATCCACACAAATTTCGTAGGTGCGCAACATTACTGATGTAAGTGTCGGGTCGCTACATTTTAAAAGATTTGCTGCATTCGAAATTGACCTCACCACTACTGTTATCAGAGCTATCAACATCAGCACTAACATTATCAGTAGTGTTGAGAGTATAATAAAACTGTTGGTTAGACTCTTTTAAAAATAAGACGAATTTTTGCATATCATTTAGTTTGGCAGTATTTATTGGGATTGGGTTTGTATAGATAGGGCTTAATATCATGTCTTGGGGCATTTTTTTTAAATTTCTGATTATGCAAGACTCCCAAGGATGAGAATAATGGTCTCTCACAAACAATAATGGTGATTCCTTTTTATTTTGTACATCCTCAAATTTTTTAGCTGGTTTAGGGGATTTTAGGAAATATGGCTCTGTTGCTTTTTTGATGTCAAATAACATGTTTGATCTACCTTTATTACATTGAATGGACTTGGAGACTCATAATGGAATCCCAATCGCTTGGTGTTTCAGCCTGTTCCTTTCTCTGCCTTTTGTCTATAATAGCAACGTCTTGGTCATTTGGCAAAAAAGAATGTCCTCTAATAGGTAAGATGTCTGCTGTCTAATATATGAAGGCAGTGAACTAACATATATACGAAGTGAACCATTACATAATTTTTATTTTAACCAGAGCATCCATCTGAAACCAGCACCAAATTTTGTTTTACATCTTTGTGTGTTAGATATTGAAATAAAAACGAAGTCACATCACTTTGGCGCTTTTTCCCAACACCTTCATGATAACAATACAAAGAAACATCATTATTGCTGAGGTCATGCACACCAAATACATAATACCAGAGCTGTCTGCAATAAAAAATTGTATTAGTGGGAATATGTGATAAGGATAAATTCTGCATAAAATCAAATGATATCACTGTGACTTGACCTTCTCGTGCCCTTTGTTTCCATAATCGTTTTAGTTCATAAAACTTTTCAGCGTTTATGATGATGAAGATTTTTCTCGGTCATAATTTTATTCTTCTCAGATTCATCAAGTGTACCCTTAACTTTGATACGAAATTGATCACAAGCAGTGCAAGTATCAGATCTAGGTACTCAAAATTTAATGTTGAACTCTGAAGTGAATATGGACCAATATGCTTTATATGGAACTCGAATTTTAAACTGATCAATGAAAAAACTATGCATTTTATTGATACTTTAAGTTTCTGGCAAATATAATCTATTTGGATTCTTTCTAATAGAATAATGAGACTATCTTGCTTTAAAAGACTTAATGTATTCAACAATGAGATGTTTAGGTAAAGGTAACATTTTAGGCCTGTTAGCACCTATGCTTGTCTCTTTGATTCATAGGTGCCACTGTAGATTCAGTCAAGAATGTCTATAAACATCGCACTTTATTTCTCCCTATTCCAAGCAAACTATAGAAAGCCTTTGCACATACAGCTTGGTCGACAAAATGTTCACCATTTTTGGTTCGAACTTTGTAATATAATGCTGCATCATGATTGGTAACATTCAGATCATTTTAACTTAGCGCGTTTGTAGCTCTTCTAGATCGTCTCTGTTTAACTACTTCAACAGTAATAAGTCCAGATAAATGAGCGTCTTGAAATTTACATTTTTACCTTTCACAACTAGAATACTGAAAAACTATTCTATTACAATAATATTAGAGTAAATAACATAGTAAACAATATGTAATAGATAATAAAAATCACTCACTTGCAATCAGGACCAGGGCAGATATTAACTTCCCGACATGATTCACATGTTCCTCTTCTTTCACCTTTACCTTAATAACGTCTGCTTTTTTACTTTTCTTGGCCTTTTGCAAGGCCAAGGAGTATTATTGACATCCATTTTAAAATTAGATTACAATAGAAACAATATTATTTTAACGGTGACGCCGCCAAAAACGAACGTTACTTGTTAACCTATGTCACTGACATGACTGCTTTTTCCGAAATCATAGTCGACAAAAGTTGTTTATGAAGAATAGGTACAACGATTAAAAGCGAATATCTCGTGACTAAACTTGTTTTTGAAGAAATATTAAACGTGATTAGAAAGCTTACCAATCACTCTACAAGATGGCGTAACTAACTCATTATTTTTTCAATTTTCTAATAAAAAAATGCTGATCGGGATTGGAAATGTGCCCGATTGGCGATATGCTTGCCACCTATCACATTGTGGGACTTAGTGTCTTTGGCTAGTCGTGGGTGTCTTGGTTGTACCTCTGCCTACGTCTTCGGGGATATGGACGTGAAGATACTTTATTAATCGGCATTTTTTTATCGAACCATAGCGGTGACACATCTTTATCAATTCAGTCCAACGTCTTCCACTTTCAAGTGGTGTACTGAGATTGTACCGGATGATACATAATTTAAGAAAAGATAACTAAACTACTACTAAAGATACTACTTTTAAGAAAAGATTGAAGGAACATTACTTATCGTTGACACAATAACATACTCATATATTATCCTACTAAGATATTTTAATGATTATAATTGTACCTGTTTTTTTTTAACACTTTATTAGTATATTTTTATTTATTCGTTCTAAGTATAGCTATAGTTAATTGTTTTGTACACGATGCCTTCCATTTTATTTTCACAGCTTAATTTTTTTTTGGGTTGGCTGGAAGAAATTTCTTTAGTTAGAGATAAGCTCGCCTTTTGTGCATTTTTAACTTCTCGTGTATTTTGTGTATTTTAGTTTTTGTGTGCAATAAAGTGTTAAATAAATAAATAAATAAATAAATAATTGTCGCCAGAGACGTAGCAACATAGCAAAAGGCTATGGTGCAAAATGAGGGCCCTTGTTTCGGGTTGCTCTAATCTGTTTATTATTAGATTCATGATTGAGATCCAAGGACCATTGAGCTTGGGGCCCCAGTGCACGGCACCGTGTAGTCCTCCAGTAGCGACACCATGGATTACATCATTAAGATACTCAGGTTATGTAGCAAGTTTGGGCTAAGTTGACATTTAAGGAAGTTAGGACGTTAGTTTCTCTTAGATTAGGCACAACTACCAAATATAATACAGCTAATGAAAACAGTAGGTACCAGAGTCATTGGTACCAATTTAAATGAGGACAAAACAGTTCCAAATCAAAGGTGCGGCTATAGAAAACTACCATAAAAACAATAGTTTATAAACTTTTCTAAAAGAAATGAACGTAGCCCGGGATATGTACCCGGTTGGCGATATGATTGCCTCCTATCACTTTGTGGGACTTACGATCGTGATATTTGACACTCTATTCTCTCTGTCTACCCCGTCAGAGAGTTGGCGTCAAGTTATGTATGTATATTTTTTCACCTAACACTTTTTACAATACAAAATGAGGACTATACTTCACAGTGACACATCTAAATCTTTATCAATGGCCCCAACATCTGCCACTCAAGTAATGCACTCAGATCGCACCGGATGATGTTTGTCCGACGATAATTCGCGTTGACCTCGTAATAAAAATACTCTATTCATGTTGCAAGTTCATTGTTTACCGATTTTATATTTTTCGGAATCTATAAAAGCACGTATCTTCACGTCCATATCTCGGAAGAGGTAGGCAGAGGTACAACCAGGGTCCACGACTAGCCGAAGATACTAAGTCCCACAATGTGATAGGTGGCAAGCCTATCTCCAACCGGGCACATATCCTATCCCGAGCAGCATTTTTTTTTAAATTGGAAAAAACCCAATTTTCTTTTGTTGCCCGACCCGGAATTCGAACCCGGGACCTCATGCAGTCAAGTCCAACAACTGAACCGCTTTTTTTTATTAAAGCACGCTGTTAGTAAAAGTGTTAGCGTACTTTCTTCGGACATTAAACATCTGTATTGAGTTTGATTTCGTTACTACCTACAGTAGCCTTGTTGGTAATGAGCCACTTAACCTGTTTCCAGCCGTCAGGAGGTCTTATTGACAGTACAGATACCAAAAAATGCACCTCATCCATGCCAAAGGTGTTGCTTCTCATTGATAAGTTATGCATCATCAATAGCTTTACATTCCAGCTTTACAAACCTAGCCTTGTTCGCGGTGGTAGTGACAAATAAACCGATCCTCGCCTGTGAGCCGCTTGGTAAGAAAGCAGTTGGCTTATAATATTCTAAGGAGATTCGAACCTCTTATTAATACCAGCCTCGGACTAGCAACGCACCAATAACACCTTTGTAGTGTACAAGTGACGTTTTCTTACCATTAGAAGACCCGTATGATTGTTTGCCTTTTGTCTGCATAAAAACTTGTTTTATCCCTGGACGAACAACAAAAATTAATCTAGCTCCAACAATAAGATGGAAACAAGTAATTATTTATTTTTTTAATTTTTAATAATTTAAGTTATAATGATGATGTTCTGTGTAATTTGACATGTGTTGTTAATTTGTTAATTTTAAATTAAACTCCTATTATAGGTCTATGATTGATTCTGAAGAAAAGTAATATTTTTTGTACGCCAGTAAATTGGCAAAATAGGAATAAGCGCATGTATTTTTTGTAACATCATATGTCACCCTATTTTTACAAAATAAATAAGTTTGAAGTTTGAAGTTTATGCTGGTAATATGGGTGTTAGTCGATGGTACTAATATATATAAAGACTTTTGTAGATACCAGTATAAACACCTAGACGCGGAAATACAGATATACAGAATCTTCGTCACACAAATACCTATCCCCGTTGTTGGCAATCATAAATGTATTGAGTCCATTACCTATCATACTCAATTATATCACGTTGTCTTATGGCTATTACCAATAACCTATCTAGAGTTAGAGATAGCTCTAGTGGACTTTTGTTGCTCATAATTAATTAATGTAATAATTTGTAAGTTATTGAAAATTGACATTGGTTGCCTGGTATTTGATCTGTAGAAGTCCTACATTTTATCGTAGATAGATTATTGAAATTGG
>NJDC01003015.1:97071-107607 GCA_002245475.1 Calephelis virginiensis
TCGCACTTATCGAATCCAGGGCAATGTTAATTTTATTAGAAAATTGAAAATACACTTTTTCCTTTTTTTTGTTTCCCGAGCCGGGAATCGAACCCGGGGCCTCAAGAATTCAAGCCCAGCGCTGGACTGCTAGGCCACAAAGGCGATTATCACATTAAAAAATAGTAATCAACTTCCTCTGTTACTCACTGTTGAGAAATTCCAACATTAAGTCACATGACGATGATGTTTTTTTTGGGTTGGCTGGAAGAAATTTCTTTAGTTAGAGATAAGCTCGCCTTTTGTGCATTTTTAACTTCTCGTGTATTTTGTGTATTTTAGTTTTTGTGTGCAATAAAGTGTTAAATAAATAAATAAATAAAATGAATTAATGTCTTAGCACAATTTAGTGGTGAATAAACGTTATCTCACTCAAATAAATTTTAAAATGTTCTTCCATTATTTTCTTTAACTACTATCGGTCGTAGTGATATCAATATTGAAACTAGTTGTAGCCAGTGGCTATTCCTGTTTTTATTAGTTCTTCCGCAGTAAACCGTTTTTTTCTGATCCAATAACGACGTTCAACGATAGCCTTTCACCTAATACCAATACAAACTCACAAGAAACCACATTTTATACAGTCGGTCTCAGCAAAGAAGAAAGGCAAACTCCTTCAAATAAGCCACCCAGTAAGAAGAACGCACGGTCAAGTCCAGGTTCAGTATTCCGGGAGACAGTTTGAGCACATAGTCCGGTGAAGTTGTAAATACATAGTTAATGAAAAAAGGTAACCTGTTTACATATCGGGATAAAAAGTACCCCATGTCACACTATAGTCCCCTCACTATCTCTAAACATAAAAAAAAATTATGTCATTGCTCCGTTACGATGTAAAAGCGAGCAACAGGCTATAGTTTTTGAGCTTTTCGGCCTGAGGGTAGAGCAAATTGTTACTAATGCAACGTATGACATTTACCTTTTCTTGGGTTTCTATATGGCGACTTTTATTTTTTTTTAATTTTTGACATGGGCGATAGCATTTACCATTAGTCAATTTTAAAGTATATTAATTTCAAGTGACCCGACTTCCCTAACTGGTCTTAAATTATTTAAAATAAGTCATAATTCTTTATTGAAAATCACATCAGAGTCTTGGGTAAATCGGTGGCCTCCTTACCCAAGTTCATTTAAAGAGATTCATCGGCAACGGAGAAATGCACGACATACTAATTGCTTCATAACTTTAAATGAACAAAATGCCACCAAAATTGACTAATTTAGTTCAATATATACACGAAATTCAAGAAATTAGGAAAAAAAACTGCGACCGTCATTCCTTTCGATGGTTTAACTTTTAACATATTCTATGATATTACGAAACCTGTCTGGTCGTTTGCTTTTCAATAAATAAAATGCGTTTTCATTTTCCCAAGGTTTCCAAAGCTCTGCCCATCCTTTATTCAACATAGACCAGCTTTAGTCACTATAACGTCATACCTCATTTTTTTATTTTTCGGTTACTTGCGACTCTATCCATTTGCCCATCCATCAAGTGCGTGTATGAATATCAAGTGGGCGGATGGATATCATCCAATTCGTAGTTGCCATACAAAAACTTTCCTGACTCACCGGCAGACTTTTCTTCGGGCCGTCTTTCTTAATATTTTTTTTGTGGCGTCGGCATGTGACGACTTCACCGTCCACTGGTTGTTAGTGATTTATTGGACCAGCACAGGCAGTCATAATGTATACCTCACACCTACTGAAACTCCGCGTCCTTCTGAAACGCATACATTAAATGTTTTAAAAATCACTAATGAACTATCAGTTATACTGCTATTGAAATCAAATATATAAAATTTGTTGTCCCACAAGGTTGTGTACTTTCTCCTTTTCTATTTGTAGATCACAACAATGAAGCTTTAATTTTTTGCAAAAAGTCTGCAATTCAAATACGCCACTAACATCAACAAACTGTCATTGTGAATCTATCAATAAATGTTTCATTAAAATTCTTTTATTGTTTAGGCTACACACGCAGTGTACTAAAAGACATGTAAACATTTATATTTAGGTTTGATTAATGGTTAATCTCCTTGCACCGTACATAAATAATTACGATATTATTAAGCCCCAAGTTGGTACCGGGCTCCTTGGACAAATATAATCCAAAAATTTCCTACCAAACTCGTCACTCGTTAAAAGCAATTAGTTTGTCACTAAAACTGTAACCTTGACTAGATTAAAGTTATGAGACGATTAGCCTGGATTAGCATTAAGCTCTTACCTATGCTATAAATGTAGTGCTTGCTATTATGCTCTGGTATACAAGGTGGGGCTAATAAAATTGATGACAGGCTTAACATTGCCACTTCTCGTGCCTACAGGCGGCGAGTATTTCCTGTCATCGAAAAATCAGTATACTTTCTATTCCCAAATAAGGTTTTCAAAAACTAAAAATTGTAACAGGATATGTCTCATGGTTCTTAATATTATTGCGTTATATAAATAGTTTTAGTTTTAATAGAAGGCGAATTTCCTGATGTTAAGAAATTCACACCGCCTAAACACCAAAGGTGGTAATGGCGCGTTGCCAACCTGAGACCGATATCTTAGGAATGGAGCAAAATATAAGTTTATATATTTATTTATATATGTTTATCACGTCAACGGCAAGCATTGACGCTATGGCGGCAGAAATAGAAAAGGCGGTGGTACCTATCCGGACGAGTCGTTGTGAAACTCTACCACCTAGTAGGATATCACAATGTTGGTGACGGTAAGCCTATGCTCGCCTTTTATGAGCTGCCTGGCAGAAAGGCAGATGGACTATTCTGTAAAGTAGTCCAGACTAACGCGGGGAAAGTTTTATTTACAAAAATTTGTATTTACATTTTTTTTATATTATCGAGATGTCGCTTTATCAGGCTATGGAATTCGTTTTTAGAAACATATAAATTTTTTTGCCTTGTAATACTCGTAGATAACGACGATAATACAAGGAAAAAAATTGAAATACACTTTAATGACACATATCTTTAGTGTTGTGAGCTAGGCATTCATAAATAATATCATTGACACAAATCCTCATTAGTTTTTCAGGATCCAACTCGAATCGAGAATCTTTGTAGGTCTGCGCAATTAAATCGAATTTGAATTTGAAACTCATCTTTCGACATTTGGTGTATGCGTTAATCAGCCGTCAGTCAGAGGGCCTGAATGTATTATACATAGTACTATTTCCATGTTGCTAAAATATGTCCACCTAAATACGCAACTAGGTACATGGCGTAATTTGTACGTCATAAGGTTGTCTTTTTGTGCTCACTGGGTCTATTGCACTTAGCTTTAGATTAGGGCCATTGTGCGCATGATAATAAAATAACATGTGTTTTATTTCGATGTCAATTAGTATTACAGTAATAATATTTTTAAATACATATGGTAAGCCCCCATGTGTAAAACCAATGCCAAATTCATTTTATAAATGGATAGGTATTTTATGAACGATTTAGATCATGCAATTCAAATACATAATTGACACGCTTTGGACAGTACGAATATTTGGCGCCATTTGTTTCACCTTCTGAATGTTTTTGTTTAGAATTTTCCACTCATTGTGTCATGGTCTGCTAAATTTAAAATAACAACTAGCGAGCAATACGAATTGTCACTTTGTCGGACAAATTAAATGTCATAGATTAACAAAAAAAAAACGTTTTTTTGTATGAACTAACTTTGATCATTCATTTTTGTTTGAAAAAAGCTGCTTCCTGTTTCAAAGACGTCAATTAACATTTGTACAGAAATTGTCGACCTAATGAATATTTAAAAGAAAATGTTACCGAAAACTTCGGACCGGAACAGGATCGAATCATATTTTAACCCGTGCTCGCCTCTTACAAGTTGCCTGGCAGAGGCAGATGTTTTTCTATTGAGCGGACACGGAACCATGGCGAAAAACATATACGTAGATACCATTAAGACTTTCATAAAGGATATACCTACATTGAAGTCATATTTTATTTAATCATTCTCGTTCTGCAACATACTTGAGAGAATTGTTTGGGCAAACAATTATCTTAACCAACGTCAGTATTTTTTATAGAAAGTTTAAAAAGCAGACGATTCTCTCACGAGAAAACGATAGTCCTTCTTTAAGGGATTGGGAGACGAAAAACCAAAGGCAAACCTTATGCTCTATTTATCCAAGTTGGTAATGGTGCAATTCCCACATAATTTTGTAAGTAGGTAAGATTCGTCTGTTTGTTTAGTAGCCTGTTCCAAATGGGCAAGTTTCCAATGGCATTTTTAGTTTTAAGCCGAAGAACTGAGATAAATTATCATATCAGTATTTTACTACAAAGGGATCGTTGAATTCAAAAAGATATTATCAAGCCGTCGAGTACAACAGAGGACTGAGTCATTTCTACGTTCATAAATTCATAGTCGTCAGTTCGCGTGTACTGGTGTTCGAGCGCGGTCAAATACGCTGCCTACACTATCGTTATTTTAGTTCAAGGAATTTTCAACATTGATAAGCCGGCAAAGTTATTTAGGCGCGATAAAAATACGACATTTAAAAAACGAACTTTCTTTTTTTTTATTTTAAATTACGAACAGTCTTGTTTTTTTTTGGTGCCATTGAGAACTTCAAGCAAGGGTCGACGGATGATTGTGTTTTTATGGTTCTGTGACAGGGTCGTCATGGAGAGCTGTTATAAGCTGTATACATGGATAAACCATACGCTGTTGATGCTGTTGCTGCAGATATTCTGGAAAGCCAGCCAGATATCGGATTATTTCAAACAAAAGTAAGTAGTTTTGTAAACTTTAAACCCTAGTCTCATTTAAATATTCATTATAATATGGAAATTTAATGTATAATTTAAATGTCATTATGAATAATGGCTCCACTTGAAATAACTGGTAGTTTTTAACGACAAAGTATTTAAATTTTTAATAGGTACAATATTTATTACTTTTTTAATAAACCTAACTTATGTAGGTATGTCTTGTCAAAGCTGAATAAAAAAGGAGGTAGTACTTAACTTTAAACATACATTCTACTAGCTAGGTATTTTGCTGCAACTTCGTCAACGTAGAATATTTACGGTTTTCATACAAACTTTTATCATCTATTATAGTCATTTGGGAATAGTATTTTGAAAGAAAAAAAGTCTATGTTTGAACCTGGACCTTTTGCTAGCTGTGTATCCAATTTCATCAAAATCAGTTTAGGCGATTTAGCCGTGAAAAAGCAACAGACACACAGATCTTCGCATTTATAATATTAGTATGGATGTTTATCTAGGTATAAAGTTTACTTGTAAACAGATAAACAATTTTAATCAGTATTATTTCAATATCCTACAAAGTATAGAGACACCAATTTTTAAAGTAGACATACCTACTCGTACCTACCTTAGAATATGTTAATAAAAATAACTAGGTACCTACCTTAAAAATCGACTTCAAAAGTAACAAATAATATTAATTAAATTTTAATTAATTTATTTAATAGGTTTGAAGTCGGCGCCAAGCCTTAAACTAATTATACCTATTATAAGTAAGTACCTACCTATTAAATTGTCTTGGCACCGACTTCATACCTGGTAGATAAAAAATGCTCATAAAATAAAAACTAATTAAGTCCATTAATTCACTAAATCAATTTTTTATGGACCAATTCGAAACTGTACCGCATCAAATAAAAAAAGAATTACTAAAATCGGTTCTGAAACCACGGCGAAATCGGTGTACCTACATGGTACCTAGGTATGTTATAAAAAATACCTATCTCGGCCGAATTGAGAACCTCACTTCTATATTTTCGAAGTCGATTAAAAATTTTTAAAATTTTCTTTACTAAGTATTGTACCTATTTACTAATTGAACTATTCAAATCTATGTCGTCTGTTTGTTTTTTTTTTGTGTGGTGCGTTGGATAATACTTTATCACTTTTACGTATCAATAAAGACAATACATTTACTAATATTTGGTATCACGTAGGTACCTACCAAGAGAGCCACCTGCTTTATTAATACGTGATGCCAAAACTTTGGACCCCTTTTTACGAAAATTGCGCGGACGCAGGAGCATAAAATTTGGCACACTTATAGTTTATGTGTAGGAGAAGTGCAGAACGCTAATATTTTTCAAAAACAATGCTTAGAATGTACATTAAATCAACATAAACATTACCCACACTACCATGCATTTGACACACACAAACAAATATATTGATAACTTTAAAAGATCACAGATGGCGCACTAAAAAGTTTGGAAACAAAGTAGTTGGTCTTGAGAAATGGAGATGGCGTTCTTATCAACAAGATATTAATATTTATTATGGTTGAATTTCGACCAATGGGCGACCACTAGTAATATGTAAATAGGTAAATTGCTATCCTACCAAGGATCTCGTAAGAGGCGAGTGTCAGTTCAATTAGCAATAATACCGTGACCTTGACGTTAACATTTTATAAGGCCAGGTTGAGGCCAGCATCAGATCGGTTAAGTGCCATTGCCATATTTGGTGTCTATGTGCAATACGTCGTGTCTTTTGTACCAACAGAGGATCCATTTGCTGTGGTTTCTTCATACAAATAGGTTTCTTTTGGAAATTGACTATGCTGAAACTTTTATGACTTACCAGCTGTCCCAAATCCGTTCCACCCGTTCAGCTATTATGAGAAAAATTAAAAAAAATGTTTTTCCTAGTTTTCTCGATTTTTTACCCATTTTGTTATCTTTATACAGGACTTGTACAAATGTTTCAAAATAGGCTCAGTTGTTCGAAAGTTATGCGCTTAGCAACACATTCAGCTATAGGTACGTTTTTATAGTATAAGTAGATACCTACCTACCTAGTCAAAGTTAAACGTTATTAGATAAGTCAACGTAAGTAAAGTCAGCATGTAACAAACAAACAACAAATGGTATCAGTAAAAAAGAGTTTAGAAGTTTGAGCAATTAGTATTAACCTAGGTAGGTACCCCGTACCTAGTAGCTGTCCGTCCGCTACTTTATTAGCGTTGAATACGATTTTCCTACTAACTTTCATCCCCTTTTATAGTCCTTAAGTGGTTGATTTCTTTTTTAAAAAAGTTAGTCTATTATTGAATTTGGATCTTTAACTATATGCTTATTAAATTTCAGGTCAAACAGGCAAACTTTTGCATTTATTTTATTTATTTATTTAACACTTTATTGCACACAAAAACTAAAATACACAAAATACACGAGAAGTTAAAAATGCACAAAAGGCGAGCTTATCTCTAACTAAAGAAATTTCTTCCAGCCAACCCAACTTTTGCATTTATAATATTAGTTATGGATTACAGTACATACACTACAGACATAACAGCTTAGTACCTTTAATGTACATTAAGGCCCACTTGCACGTTCCTGGGTTAAATATTTAACTCAAAGTTAGCTTCTAACATAGGACTTACTTAATTTCATTTGATAGTTTAACCCGTTATTAAACTATACCCAGGAACGTGCAAGTGGCCCTAAAAATAGACTTAAAACCTTTATAGTGATGGACTTAAAACCTTTATAGTGATGGACTTCAAATCTGTTTAGCTTTTCTTCGGTCCTTATTACCTATAACATTGTTAAATAGTTCTCTATTTTATTGTTTCCCAAACATTGCTTACTCATGACCCAGTAATTTTCACACTGCCCTTTCGTGACACACTCGTACACACTCATTATATTTAAACCTAAGCTGCTCATATTAATAATACAAAACAATACACATTTACTTATTATTGTTGGTAAAGTTGTTTCAAACAAGTCTAACAAGATCACCTTTGTGGAAGGCGTACTTGGGGCGTGATTACAATTTACAACCGTCTGGATGATGCTTAAAAATCCGAGGTTGCGAAAGTCGGTTTCTGTATTTGTTTTTAAAAATAGGCCGGAATTTTTAAACCCTGTTTTTAAACAGTGATGGCCAGGTGCGGATCGTGTACGGGGTGTCCAATCAAATCTGCGCTACTCTTTCTCTCTTAGTTTTTGCGGACAAAGTAGGTATACGCTAAACTAATACTTTCAAATACAAAGTAAAATAAGTAAGTTGGAATCAGAATCTTTGCTTGCCTCTTACAAGCTGCCTGGCAGGAAACTTTCTACACAGGAAAACCGGACAGGTGTTAGTCTTTTTAAGTTTTTATTATGTAAATTATTTAATGTTGCCCGGGGCCAATATAAATAACATAGTTCAAATTTAGTATACGAAGGTTTCATAAGTTATGCAAGATTATTGCAAAGGATGCCTTATCTAGTTAGGTGCAAATCTAGTGCGATTTCTAAACTTACGTAACATCCACCTTTTTATACTCGATTTTGTGATTAGATACGAAGTGAAGTGATTTTTGCTTCCTAAATTATAAATGCGAAAGTTTTAAGAGTGTATTTGGTACCAAGACTTGAAACTGGTACCAAAAGTACAGGTTCTATACCGGTACTTAGTGGTTCGTCATGTCGATACCTGGATACCACTTAGTAGGTACCTGTACTCCGTATACCGGTATTGTAACGATACCGATACTTAGCTAATACCTGTTTTAATACCTCAAAACACCTGTACCTAATAAAGATACCCGTTAAATACAGGAGTGCCGTTGCCAATTTCCAATTTTAGGTAATCCAGAGAAACGATTGAGGAAAAAACATTACGTAATATATTTTTAGTACCGGTAATATTAAATCAGTACCGATATAAAACCCTTAACCGTAATATAGTACCGGTACCGGTTATTAAATCGCAGTAAAACTACAAACCACCAACTTCAACTTCGATAGCTAAATCATCTAAACCTATACATAAAAATATTTTCCCCGATTTTTCTGCGATTCCGTCATCAGATTCAGTCTTTGTGACGATGTTAAGTTCTTTCAATTAAAAATATTTTTTAATTGAAATAGAAATCGATTTACGTATATAAGTAATAAATGTAAGAGTCCGAAAGTATAACCTCCTCCTTTTTTCGAAGTCGGTTAAAACTACAAACGAATTTAGATGAATCTACGCAGTAATGCAGTTTGTCCATCAGAATAGCACACAGGTTACAATTTACAAAAATTTTGTATGAAATATGTATGCTGGCAAAACTGCTGATGGCAGCTTGCATTATGTAATGATATCATGTAGCTAGTATTGTATAAAGACCCCATATAAATAAACTTATAGTAAGGGAGCCCAGGTCGCTAAATGTGTACCTCGATCCAGCGTCATGGGGACGTATTGGACTTTGACAATTAGATTCTAGAGAGTAAAAAAGTTCAGGTGATGTTTATATTTAGCGGTAGGGTACAGAGAACGTTTAAAGCTCTTCTATAATAATCACAACCACTTGATCATACGCGAGCACATCAGATATTATTAGTGTACATGCCTAATATGTCTCCAATGGCAGAAACATGTCAAACAGACAGGTCTAGGTAATGACTAACCCACATTATATATGACTCGTTTTTGAACGTACCTGTCCCTCTTACTCAGCATTTTTAAACATGCAAATGCAAAAATATTGGTATGAAATAAATCCACCGTACTTACCTAAATATGTCATGTTTGAGTATGTTTTCAAGCCAAAAAATTATACAGGCTACCCTACAAGCTCACCTATGTAGAGCTTATCTTATATAGAGTTTTGACACATTATGGAGGTGTTTAATAATAGTATAAAGTATCTCCCATATCATAATCTGATCCGCCTCTTAGTAACTGAAGCAATTGCTCCTTGGGCTCCCCTACCATAACTGCCATTGCTGTTTTAACCACACTTACCTAATGTCAGCGTAGGCATGAACAAGCCGCCTTACCTATTCCTGCCGCCATAACGTCACGACGTGTTCCGGTTTGGAGGGTAAGGTAGCCGGTAAACTTACTTTTGCTCGAGGCCTAACATCCTGACCTCAGGTTGGCAACGCACCATTACCACCTTTGGTGTCTCTAGGCTGCGTGAATTTCTTAACATCAGGAAATCCGTCTGCTTGTTTGCCTTCCTATAACATAAATAAGGTAACGATTTAGATTGCAAGGTAATTCAACTGACGCAGTCAGACTTTACCACATAGTCCTGCTACTATCTAACTTTAATGCTCACCATTGTAATGTTCCGGTTTGACGGTAAATTCTTTATAACTGTAGAGTGTGTTTACCGTATCTTCTTCTGCATAAAATATGAAATTGTAGTTTTTGAGCAGTTAGTTATTGATATGTTTATCAGAAGTTAGTGTTGTTATCTGTGTTTCGTAATGGTTTACAATTACGATTTTCAACGAAGTGATTTGAATAACGTTATCAACACTCATATCATACCTATTTAGTTTGTGTTAGGTCGGTACGCTACCTAGGTATGTACTGAAGGATACCTACTTTAAAATGGAAGTACATATACTTATTAGCAGCAAGTACCTGAGACGTAAACCAGTATGGCATGGTTATAGTCGTTTTATTGATTTTTTATGTTTGTTAATTCATCTAAAATAAAATGCTATTATTTTACTTTGAATTTGGAATACATTAGAGTCAGTAA
>NJDC01003015.1:107916-120252 GCA_002245475.1 Calephelis virginiensis
TAAATAGACAAAGCTGTAAGAGATGACGACTTTTAATGTCAATTTACGACCAATATTAATAATAATGTATCTCTAAAGATGGATTTCAAGCAATCTAGAGAGCTGTGTATCCGCCAGCCTATCTTATATCTAATTGCTATAGTTATCCTGTCCACAGATATGTTATTGGCAAGCGATAACATAAAAATGGATCAAAATTTAAATCTTGGACAGCAAGTTTTGGATTAAGATTGATTATTAATATTAGGCCGTTAGGAATTGAACAACAATATTGATAGATAACTACGGTTTGTTCGATTTGTGGCTCCATCAAGAGGAAATAAAAAAAAAGTCACAGTTTTCCTGTAATTGTTGAATTTCGTGTGGGTACATATTGAGTAAAATTTTCAATTTTAAATAATATCGACTTAACTCCTTTATAAGTTAGTAGATGCGAACTGATCCATGGATATCACGATCTGAATTTTGTGGACACGAACTGGCGAAATCGCTTTATTTTAATTTTAATTATTCAAAAAAACACTAAATATTTTGTCTAAAACTTATCTTCGTCCTAAAATAGACTATCCCACAGATGGGTTACAATTTAAAACTAGACGTAGAACATTTATATATTATCCCTCAAACCTGTAAACTCCACTAAGTGCAGGCGAAACGAACCTAATTTAAGTCCGATTTCGCTACATCGGAAAACTTGTTTGCAACTTAAAATTGAGTAAGGGAAGATGCTCATGCCAGAAACCAAATAAAAGCTAAGTTTTGAGAATTTAAATGTTTCATTTATATCAGACATTAACTAAGCGAAAAGACAAAACAAGTTCAACATATCGACAGTAATATTTTGTATCAGATGTTTTCCTTGAGACATCGATGAGATCATTTTACCACGAACTTGTATATTTTAAGGCCCCATACTTAGTCAGCCAGAAGAGCCAATCAGCGCACTCCCCCGTTCCATGATTACTATGACATATTGCGCTCTAAAGTAAATGTCTTAAGCGCCAAATCACTATTTTTGACACTATAAAAGTAATTTGAAAAAACATATAAAAACTGAAACAGTTATCTTTTAGGTATAATACTTATCTATGTTTATGTTAAATCTGGTGTCGATATTTTCATAATTGAAGTAGACAGATGGGTTTTGCTTTCAAAAAAGGGTTAAGTTTTTGATTTTCTTCTATCGAGCAAAGTGAAATGAATCGTGTTTTGGAAACACTAGTCTTATAAAGCATATTAATGTTAATCTTGTGTAATTTTGTCGCCAAGATCCATAATTGCTTTGTATGATAAAAACAGTATATTGCTAACGTATTTTAGCATACATGGCCCCTTAATACATTTCTTATTGATTCAAATATGTATAACAATAAATGTATCTTTCCTCTGTCATTGCTAGTAAATGTAAAACAAACATGTTTATAAGTGCATTCTTTATTAACTTTTCAAAGGATAAACAATTTACACAATAAACAATACAAAATTGTTTATCATTACATTTGATATTCATTGTTGGTAACATAATTGCGTAGCACGGAACGTGACTTATTTATAGAACACAGATTTAATTGTCGCCTACCGTTGATATTTTTTTAAATGCAACATAATAAAATTATAAAGAAACGAGAGATTTCTTGGTTATCTTCTAAAATAAGCAGATCCGAACCTACATCGACCTAGACCGAGCTGATGATATTAAATGAAATATATTTTATAATAGATTTCATATTTATCATCGTCGGCGCTAGGTAAAACTTCCAAATATTCATATTTTTAAATAAAGAATAGAAACAATTTAAATTCTAAGTGATACGTAAACCGGTGCAAGTGTTTCTTTATTTAAAAATATGAATATTTTATAATAAATTTGGTATATTCGAGATCATATTAAAAAATCTGAAGCCTGAAAATTCCTAGAACGAATTTTTTTGATTATTAAAAAAAAAAACATTAATCTGATTTTTTTGCAGTCAGACAGGCAAATGATATATTTTTTGGCAACCCATTTTTAATATATTTTCTGATATACTAAATTTATTATAAGTATGTGTCATCCTATTACCAGCTCGGTATAGGTCGACCTACGTTAGGATCTTATACCAAAAAACGTTTGTAGGCAAGTGCATACTTCGTGAAGTTTTATGATGTTAGTTAATTTTCCCAATCAACATTACAAAGTTTGATATTTAATGCATTGGCAACATTATTGCGTTGCATTGAACGTGACACATTTTCAGAATAAATTAACACGTACCTACTACCTATCCTATATTTTTATCGGGTATTTTACTGTTTGAGAAGTTCCTTTTTCTTTAAAAATAGAATTAATTACACTATGCAGCAAACTAAATTATAAATAATAAAAAAAAGTTTACATTAATATGTTTCGCTTGTTAGGTATTACTCGAACTCGAGACTCTCTGCCTGCCTCGTGATAGACTTGGTGTGTAAATATGTATGTGTATGTATGTAACATCTTTGGTGTCTTTTGGTCACTTTTGTACTTTACCATCAGGAGAGCCGTGCTTATATGCTAATTATCATACAAAAAATATACTAGGTGTTTAAACTAGTTAGTTAGTAACAGGTTTTTAGGTACAATGAAAGGTCGTTTTTTTTGGAAAAAATTATAAGATTACTACTACAGCTGCACTAGGCTGTTAACTAGATATTTGTCCGCGATTTCGTCAGCTGACTTTGTCACCGTAGAATACTCAGTTACGTTTTTCGTACAAAACTTTCATTCCCTATTATCTTTTGTCTTTTGGGGGCTAATTTTTGAAAAAAGTAGACTGTGCTTAAACTCGAATCTTTAGCTATAGCATATCAAATTAAAATCGTTTCAGCCGTGAAAGATTAAACGACAGACGAACAGCAGGACAGAGAATTTTTCGCATTTATATTAGTATGGAAAACGTACCTCCTTATTTTTTCTTTGTCATAGTGACGGTGTTGAAATAATTTAAACAGGGGTTAAATGTAAATAACCTTTTTGTATTTGCAATATTTGCATTGAAAAGAAAATTAATTAAAATCTAGGATTTACATTATAAAAGTAGTTCGTAATGTTTAACAATTTATTTAGTTACATACGCAACTTGGAGTTTTAGTTTTGCTAAATTTAATTTGATTTTGATTGTAACAATTTTGGATTATTAAAAAAAAAGTATTATTATTTAAAGTATTATTGGATTATTGGTATTAGATATTTTGATATTTTATGAAAACTTTCATAGAATTCCACAAAACGTGTGTTCTTAGTTACTACTATACTTTATTTATTCATTGAAACAAAAAAATGTAGAATGTAAGATATTTAAAAAAAAAAGTATCTTCACGCCCATATCCCCGAAGAGGTAGGCAGAGGCACAACCAGGGTACCCACGACTAGCCGAAGATACTAAGTCCCACAATGTGATAGGTGGCAAGCATATCGCCAACCGGGCACATATCCTATCCCGAGCAACATTTTTTTTATTAGAAAATTGGAAAAAACCCAATTCTCTTTTGTTGCCCGACCCGGGACTCGAAACCAGGACCTCATGCAGTCAAGTCCAATAACTGAACCGCTAGACCACAGAGGCGATTGATAAGATATTTTTTTTTATAATCTAACACAAATTTGAAATAAAGGACAATTAGTGTGTCTCTTCATTTGCAAAGACAATAGATATTATGCAAAGATTAAAATAATATATACTTAAGTTCAAATTTTTAGTATAGTTCTCAAAACATCAATGAACAACCATTCATAATTTGCGGATATAATTCTTGTTTATAAATTTTCTATGGGAATAAAATTTTATCGTAATTTTCACATGACTTAAGTATGCAAATTATCCGAACTTTAAGAATCATATTAACAACCATAACCTTTAGTTAGATACAGTCATTTTTAACAGACCGTTTAAAATACACATTTCTATTTTTGTAATTGACCGACCAAGGATCTAACTCGGGACCTCAAGAAGTCGAGTCCGACGCCGGACCGCTGGACCACAGAAGTGATCTTAATATAATACAACGCCTTTTGTGTAGAAACTTAAGTAAACTTAACTAAACTTAACTTATTTGTACTTTGTTGTAGGTTCATTGTGGACAGTTCATTCATTCAATTACTCATTATGAAAATATGAATGCGAAGGTTTGTGCATAAACCTTCACGCCCATATCCCCGAAGAGTTAGGAAGAGGCACAACCAAGGTGATAGGTGGTAATCGCCTATCGCCAACCGGGCACATATCCAATCCCGAGCAACGTTTTTTTTAAATTAGAAAATTGGAAAAACCAAATTTTTATTTTAGTTGTACGACCCGGGATTCGAACCCGGGACCTCATGCAGTCAAGTCCAACAACTGAACCACTAGACCACAGAGGCGATAGCGAAGTGGATTTTTAGATTTTGAAATAGGTACTTATGTAGATGTTTGTGAGTCTATCACTTCTCAAAGACAAAATATGTCAAATGTGTGGCAAATAGTCCGGCAAACGACACAGAATTTGACAAGCCTAACTAACGTTCCGCCCACCTCCGAGACCAGAACACGAATAAAGGAATAGCTCGGGAAACAATATAAATTGTCACGTTCTTTACATGTGACAACCCTACCTAAAGTTCCCACCTCCCACCTCCGCGACCAGAACACAAATAGAATCCGAACACGGGACACAAAACCACTTGTCACGTCCTGACAAATATGTATATAGTAATGAAATTGGTACACAGATATTAAATCAGCCGAATCGCTTGTATTTAGTTACCGTGGGAGTGCTAAATAAGCTTCTTGCAACAGCTAATATAGTATGGCATTTTCGTGATACAGAAAGATTAAACGAACTGGCCTAGTGAAGTCTTGTCTAGTGTTCTTTATTTTTAATACAACTGTTATACTGTTTAATACAACTGTTATAACTGTTACACAACAAAAATTACAAAAAGAAATTAAGTGACTGGTATTTAAAAAATTTAACTGTAATTTGAAAGTGAATATAATAAAAGTTCAAAGGTTAAATTATAGTTATAAAAGAGAGAATCAGGTACGTATAGCATTTTAGGTACTCATAAATAAAGCAGTAGCGAATTATTAACATTTAGTTCCAAAAAAAACAACGTATCCAATAAAATATTTTTATTACTAGCTGTTTGTATGGGAAAAATAAAACTGTTGTTTTTCCTAGTTTTCTCACAACCGAGGGGGATAAAAAGTATTCTATATCCGTCTCCTGGATTTAAGCTACCTCCTTATCAATTTTCAGTCAAATTAGTTCAGACGTTCTTGAGGTATTACTACCTTTCTTTTTTATATGTATATAGATTACTAACATACTCGTACCTATTCTCAATTATAACCTAGTATTGTGTTCAAGAGCACTTAAAATTACATATCCGATCCCAATTCCCATTAATATGAAATCGAGATTCAAGAGTAGCTAACCCTACCGATGTACAAATAAATAAACTATTTATCATATACATACAAAACAAAATAAATAGGTACTATACGTCAAACCTACAAGTAGGAAGAAAGAAAGAAAAGAAAGAAAAAAATATTCATTTGTGGAATATGAGTGTTGGTAGAATATGAGCGTTCCTACATATTCTACCAACTTGTGGTGTGCAAATATTTTAAAAGAACGACATGTTTATAATAATAACTATATAACACTTAAGTCGTTATAATTAGTGGTACAGGTGCACTATTATACCTACTTCAATGAAAACTTGTTTTACCTTACACATTTCGTAATAAATATTATCGGTATATTCTTGACATAATTAAGGCTTCAATGTATTTTTACTTCTAAAGAAATCTAGTCTTTCATTTTTAAGCAATAAAGTCGAAAATATTGATATTGTTTGCTACTAGCGTGGTTTCCCTGTGTCGGTCTGGGTCCCCTTTGTGGAATGGACTATATTTACTTTTACCTTACAGTTCCTAAGATAAGCGTAGGTTAAATCAACATGAGCCCATCACCAGGAAAGACTGCTGTTCAAAAACTTAACCGGAAATGGAATCATACTTCACTGGGATCATACTCATCCTTCGTACCTATTACTACCGCCATAACATAACGACTGTGTCATGTTCCACTCTGGAAGGTAAAGTCGCGAGTAGACTTGTAAATTAGACTACCTATAACTTTTTATAACTAGGTATGTTTTATTCTCATCACATAAACATTCCAATCACTAAACAACTGATCTGGATGCTACTCTTAAATCTCGATATCATGGTAACGGAAATTGGAATCGGATTTGTGTCATTTTGTACTCTTGAACACAATACTAGTAATACTATTCGATATCTCATCTAACGAATCAAAGATAGGATTCTTTGTAAAGAAAGACCTAGATACAAAATCTGATGTAATCTGTGGCGAACAAACGTATAAAAATACATAGGTACGAAGAATTTGTAATATTTTATTTACTGATTATATCACAGCGAATGACCTCTCGATTGTCGTGTCCACGTATAATACAGTAGTGAAGCAACCCATTGGTCGTGGGCTATAAGATATGCAAAACAAGTATTTTTAACCTTGTTGCTAAACAATTGTCTATGCTGGCGGTTGGCCACGACTTGGCGAAAGAACTATTTCCTCAAGCGATTAATAAATCATTCTTAATTTGTTCACTCTAAATGTTTAAACATAACTTTGTTGAATATTCTATTAACCTACTTAGTCACATGTTTTCTTTTATTGAAAGTAATTCGTGCACCTGCAGGCCTAGCATGTGTACATTTTCTTTTCGAATATCGAATTGTGTCTTTACGATTATGATAACTAAATGAACACATACAGGCGGCTCTTTATGCTTAAAATGTAGAGATATGTTTTTTTTCTTTCTATGTCTTTTAAAAAAAAATTAAACTCGAGTTAGGTACCTCATTGGTTGTCAAAATTTGTATTCCTTAATATTTATCTAACTATGTCTTCATTCTCATTATAAATATGTCTGTTTTACTCCTACTAGCCCTGCTGATAGTAATTATTCGTGTCTCCAGTAAGCAAAGCACAACCATCTGTAAATTATTCCGAAGGTAAATAAGATCTAGAACGTGATCTATCATCTGTTTCTAATCGACTCCTCGGATTCTTATATTCAGTTTCGCTCGATTATTGTCATATTTTGTATAGAGACAGGCAAATAGATATATGTAAATGCCTGTGTTTGAAACAATTACCTACTTCTTTTACTGTCCTATAGTAAGTACTTTTTTTTAGTAAGTACAAATACATTGATAAGAACATCATTAGTCATTGTTTTTCACTTGAGTGACTTTAAAATTAATTTCTTTCATTCATTCTCTACAAACTACTTTCATTTAACGAAAGTTATTATTGTCCGGATTAATTTAATCATTTTGATAAAGTTTCCACTAACATATTTCAAGTCGAATTGGTAAACCTCTTTGAACTAGAAAAAGGGATTGTAGGGTATGTAATGATTTTATTTATTTTCATTATATTAAAAGTTGTATTGTATTGAGTTAAATGTAGCTAGCTATTAACGACCCATCGAAAATCAGTGGGCATCACCGCTTCTTTTTAATAGTGATCATTTTTTTTTGTTTGGAAAGATTTAAGATGGGGTTTTGGCGCCATCTAGAGTAAAGATAGTCAAAGTTTTTTCATAATTATTGAATTTCATGTTTACATTGTTTGAAATTAGTAAATTTTAGTGGCATTTAGTACAATTTTATTCAGTGAAAGTGCGCAAATGAAATAATCATGAAGAAATAAGCGTATCGTGTATTTTCCCGTTGCCGCCAAATCTCACTAGGTATATGAGCTTCAGTAAAGAGGCCATTGTTTTACTTAGGACCTGACATGACTTTTATTGACAACTTGTGACTAATTTTGAATTATTGAAACCCGATTTTGATAAATCTCGATGCAAATTTCTACTTGACTAATGCCAAAATGCTAATGCGAATGCCAAAAACTAAAGATAGAAAGAAGAAGATTGAAGATATTTATGTTACAATAATTTTCTTTTTAACACTTATTTAGAAAAAAAATTAATATGTTCTTAGAAAGAAGAAAGTTATGAATATTAATTAAATGGGTCGGTAATACTTGCAAATTTTCGATGGCTCGTTAATAGCTCCAGGTATTTTAAAAGACTAGCTTCGTACAGTCCTTCGCAATAACAGTATGATACAAATTTCATACCTTTCCGTTTCTTTGTTGGATACAAAGTTTTACTTCTCGTCTTTATATACAGAATAAACTATGTAAAACATAATTAATTACATATAAAGTTAGTAGTAATTGTTGGTTTAAAAAAAAACAATTACCTCTTGTACGAAAGATTATCAACACATGTGTTCGGCTAAATCAATTTTTTTTTGTAGGTATATTTTTGTAAACATAAGACCAAGGTGTCCGTCATTATTAAATCTGTAAAAAGAACATATATTTTATTTATAACAACCAAAATTGAATTGTTTTTGCGTTGTAACATTTTCTTTACGCTTTGATTTACTAATATATAATGTAATATTAAAAACGTCATAGAATAGTAATAGTACAATCTTACCTACGTCTTGTATCGCGACCTGTAGGTCACACGCAATGAATTCTTCATAGTTAAAGCCATTTCGTTTCTACTCCATTTTACGGCCACTGTAATAAATTGATGTTCATCGGCTAAGGTGAAGGGTGGACGACCGTACATGTACTCAATATACCTAATGGGTACATTTTAATTTTCCAGAGTATTTATGAATATATCGTCAACGATCACCTAAGTTTGAGTGTTAAAATTGTCAAATGTATACTATAATTAAAAAAGTATCTTCACGCCCATATCCCCGAAGTTATAGGCAAAGGAAGAACCAGAACACCCATGAGTAGCCTAAGACACGAAGTCAAACTATATGGTAGGTGTTAAGCCTATCTCAATCCGGCTACATATTCAATTCCGGGCAACGTTGTTTTCTGTTAGAAAATTGAAAAAATAACAACATTTCCTTGTTGCTCGATCCGGGGATCGACTTCGGGACTCCAGACTCCATTAAGTCAATTACACCATCTAAATCTCTAGACCACAGAGGAGATCACTATGATTAAATCGCAAAAACCGACTTCGATTTCAATTGCTACATTATATATAGCAAAATACATAGGTATAAAAAAATAAATATTTTTTTATATTTATCAAGGATCCTATACAGACAATGAGACTACTTCGGAAGTATGCTCTTTTAAATACAAAAAAAATCGGTTCAGAAACAAATCCTTCTTTTTAAAATTCGTTAAAACTAGCCAAGCCAACAGACGTTGTCCCGTCTTAACTATGAACATAGAATTCTTAAAATTTCTAATATTTCGCTAAACTTATTTTTTTTTCTTTCTCCTGACATTAATGAAACAGAACAAAAAAAAACAAAAGTAAAGGAAAATTATTACATCCTTTTAGCAAGGCCTTAACCGATCGTGACCAGATTTCCTACACGAGTACATTATGACCTAAAGACAAAATATGTAGGTTGCTTTTATTCTTTTAGGTCGTTAGTTTAAACATTTCTATAAATAAATTAAACTCTATCGTCAAGAAAATTTAAAAATTGAGCCTGTAGCTTTTCCGGGAAAGATAACAGCTTTACCTATTACCTATATTTACTTCAAACTAATATATCCCAGTTTCTTGCTAATAAATCGTAGATTATTTCTTACGTGACATAAAGAAAGAGATTTTCTGCCAAAGCATGTTGAATGACATTAAAATATCTTCACACCCATATCCCTGAAGAGGTAGGCAGAAGCACAACCAGATCACCCACGACTAGCAGAATGTGATAGGTGGCAAGCCTATCGCCAACCGTGCACGTATCCAATCCCGAGCAACATTTTTTTTATTAGAATATAGGAAAAACTGAATTTTATTTTTGTTGCCCGACCCGGGAATTGAACCCGGGACCTCATGCAGTCAAGTCCAACACCTGGACCGCTGCACCACAGTGGCGATTTATGATGATTGACATTTAAAAAATCCCTCGGTAAATATAATATGTCTATTCGTCTACTAGCAGCCTGTCACAGCTTCGAATTTGAAGAGTGAACGAATTACGTACTGTGCTTGTTTTATTAAAACGCTTATCAGGTACTTTAGTATGGATGAACGCGTTGGCAGTAGGGTTTTATTTTTTTATGACTCACTAAGTGCAGATGTACTAAGATTGCACTCAACCTGGTACAATCTAGAAAATATTAAATTTTTCACTAGCAGCCCGTCACAGCTTCGTACGGGTGGATAAACTTCTATATTATTAAACGTAAAAACTCAAAAAATCACTTAAGAAAAAAACGCATGAAATCCGTTTCGCAGTTTTTAAGATATATACATGCTTAGGGACAGACAGCGTAATAAAATATATTTAAAATAACTTTCTTTTGTTTGTTACTATGTAGTGATCAGAGTAAAATAACTGTCCTTAAAGGAAGTAATGATTACGAGTTAAATAAGAAACAAACGGTTTTGGTGTTGCTTCCAAATTTGATTTAAAAATTCCAAATTTAAATTTGACGTACAAAAATAGTTTTTAAGCTTTCAAAATTCAAAGAAAAAGGCGGCTTTGTTTTTAACTATTAAGCAGGTTCAATGTTACACAAACACAACATATATTTTTTTTTAGATTTTGTAGTAAATGGTGCAACATAGATATAACCAGAGATTAGTAAATATGTAGATAATTATATATATTGTCTTTGATACTACGAAAAAAACTTGTTTAAATCATTGCAACAGTTCGTCGAAAAGTCCGCAACAGTGCTTCCATGATGCAATGTATCACGGAAGTTGTATTTAGGTACCTACCGGTTATTTTATTTCGACTTAATAAGAACTGAGCTATTGGCAAGTTATTTAGAATGTAACGGAAATTCTAATTATCATATAAAGCACCTAATACGGAATTTCTAGTTTTTTATTACATCTGTATCCCGTTATTGTTAATATTGGAAGAAGCAGCTAGAAAATATTTTTTCAATTTGGTAAGTAGGTTTAAAATTTTAAAATGTTTTGTCCGTGTGAATCACTTATAAAATATCAAACAAAAACTGAGAATATAAAAAATTAAATCTTTATTTTCTTAAGGCCCTACACTTAGTCAGCCAGAAGAGCCACACGCCGCACTCCATTCCATTACTATGAAATATTGCGCTCTAAAGTAAATGTCTTAAGCGACAAATCACTATTTTAGATACTATAAAAGTAATTAAAAAAAAATATATAAAATTATAAAATAAAAATTATAAAAAAAAAATTAGTTATAATACTTGTCTATGTTTATGTTAAATTTAGTGTCGATATTTTCATAAATGAAGTAGACAGTTGGGTTTTGCTTTAAAAAAAGGGTTAACTTTTTGATTTTTTTCTATCGAGTAAAGTGAAATGAATCGTGATTTGGAAACAATAGCCTTATAATGCATATTAATGTTAATCTTGTGTATTTTTGTCACTAAGATCCATGATTATTTTGTATGAAAAAAACGTTATATTGCTGACGTATTTTATCCTTATTAGCATACATGGACCCTTAAATAAAAGTAACGTCATATACTGCTAAATACAAAACTGCGAAGTTCCCTCAGATTATTTTGGTCTTTTGGGGGCTGACACCAAATAATCTATGTTTGAATTCGGTTCTATAAGTATATGCATAATAAATTTAATTTCAATTGTTCCAACATTTTAGCTGTGTAAGAGTAACAGACAGACAGACAGAAGTATAGAAACGATAGCTCTATATGCTGTTTGTTTATTATTGCATTAAGCGACCAGAACGGTTACTCTTGAATATCGATTTCATGCGAATTGGAAATTTGTATCGGATTTGTCATTTTAGGTACTCTGTAACACAGTAATAACGGATGATTAACATTTAGTTACAACAAAATTCAATGAATCGGATAAAATTATCTATTGTTTATTATTAATTAAAGTTTAATAATTCGTTATTATTGTGTTCAAGAGTACCTAAAGTGACAGATCCGATTCCAATTTCCAACTAAGATTAACTATCACAGATATTTAAATCAATTTAGCACCAGTCTGTTCTTAGCTTATTCCTAAATACAAGCCTTTATTTATCTTAAACTACGTTTTTTAGTGAATGACAAATCATGGAAATGGTTTTTGTACCTAATCTTTAATCATTGAGCGAAAATTTCGCGAACTTAATTAGCGATTGCAATACATAAGTACATTTAGTTCTGAATTTCTGATGAGAATGTATTTTTTGTTTTATTGCTTGTTGTGTTGCTGTCAATTCCAAATGGCCGTCACAAAAAAAGTGACGGTTTAATATTTTTGTAACCCATCCA